>CM031950.1:20104695-20267195 GCA_018749465.1 Paracanthobrama guichenoti
TATGTCCCTGCATGTTTGGGTTGGTACAGTCTCTGTTGTATCAGTAGGTATAGGCTGAATGTCAACAGTCTCTTTTGTTTGTGGTGAATGTGTGTGTACAGTCAAGCGATTCAAGATTCAAGAGTTTTATTTGTCACACACAGTTATATACAGAATATACAACCGGCAGTGAAATGTAAACAGGTCCACTCCATGGACAGTGCAAATTCACAGTTAAAAACACAAGGAGGAAATTATAATAGAAATAGGATAAAAAAAGTACTATATATATATATATATATATATATATATATATATATATATATATATATATATATATATATATATATATATATATATATATATCTGTAGAATTATAAATAATCAAGTCAAGAGAAAAAAAGTAAAAACTAAGAATAAAGTGGAATAAAATAATTGAAGTAGACTGTGCAGTGAGTAAATTGTAGACTTATAAATATGTGGTTAACAAATGTATAAAGAGTATAATGTGCAAACAGGTTTATAACAGGTTGTTACACAGTAACAACGAGAACAGAAAGTGCAGTGCAATGACAGTATGTTTATCCTGAAGTGAAGTCACGTGGTGTTAAGTGACTGAGTTCAGGAGTCTGATGGCCTGGGGAAGAAGCTCCTCCTGAGTCTCTCAGTTTTGGCCATCAGGCTTCGGAAGCGCTACCAGATGGCAGCAGCGTGAAATGAGGGTTTGCAGGGTGATTAGAGTCCTTGATGATCTTAGTAGCTCTACCTTTGCAGCGTTTGGTGTAGACGTCCTGCAGAGACGGGAGAGCTGACCCTGAGATACGCTCGGATAAGCGCATCGACTCTTTGCAGGGCTTTGCGGTCATGACTGGTGCTGTTCCCATACCACGCTGTGATGCACTGAGTTAATACACTTTCTATCGCCCTAAATAGAACGTTTTCAGGATAGCTGGTGAAACCCTGAATTTCCTCAGCTGGCGCAGGTGGTACAGTCTTTGCCTGGCTTTTTCACCTGTGTCTGAATGTGAGCAGTCCAGGTCAGGTCCTCGGAGATGTTTACTCCCAGGTACTTGAAGCTGCTCACTCTCTCTACTGGTGACCCGCTGATCATGAGGGGGAGTATGTCCATTGCTGTCTCTTCCTGAAGTCCACAATCATTTCTTTGGTCTTGCCAACATTCAGAGAGAGACAGTTGTCCTGGCACCATGATGTTAGATGCTCCACCTCGTCCAAGTATGCCGCCTCATTGTTGTTGGAAATGAGGCCCAGGACAACAGTATCATCAGCAAATTTGATGATAGAGGTGGAGCTGTGTGTGGACAAACAGTCATGTGTGTAGAGAGAGTAGAGCAGGGGACTCAGGACACAGCCCTGTGGAGCTCCCACACTCAGGGTGATGGAGGTGGAGGTGGACTGGCCTATTCTCACCACCTGAGGCCTGCCAGTGAGGAAGTCCTCAATCCAGTGGCAGAGAGAAGGATTCAGGCCGAGATCCAGGAGTTTGGAGGTTAGCTTGGTGGGAACTATGGTGTTAAAGGCTGAGCTATAGTCAATAAATAGCAGCCTTACGTAGTTCCCACTTTTGCTGTCGATGTGAGTGAGGAGGAGTGGAGGACATGAGAGATTGCATCTTCAGTCGATCTATTGGGACGATAGGCAAACTGAAGAGGGTCCAAAGTGTCAGGAATGAAGGCGCAAATGGTGTTTTTAATGAGTCTCTCAAAGACCTTCATGACTATAGACGTGAGAGCCACTGGACGATAGTCATTTAGGCAAGAGGGTTTACTGTTCTTAGGGACAGGGATGATGGTGGATTTTTTGAAGGAGGTGGGGACCACAGATGTAGCGAGGGACTCATTAAAGATAGATGTAAACAACCCGGTGAGCTGATCAGCACAGGACCATAGAACACGACCTGAAATACCATCCGGCCCAGCAGCTTTCCTGACGTCCACACGCTTGAGTGCTCTCCGAACTTCATCCTCTGAGACAGAGATCACGTGATGGGATTCTCATCCCATCGCTAGAGAACTGAGGACCATTGTCACCACCACCAGTCTGTTTTGTTGTCAGTGTTGATGTTGGCACTGCTTGAAGATGACGTCAGTTACGTCTCAGTACCGCTCCTTGTTCCGTCCTGATAACATAGGAACGAGGTGTTACACTTTCTTGTCTGATCACTGCCGGTGAAGCCCAGACCTTCTCGTGGTCCAGCTCGGTAAGAACAGTGTCACCTGGTCTCAGTACTGACAGATTTTTAGCTCCATTACGACGATTGTAGTAGAAAGCTTGTCTGTCTTTCTCCATTTTGTCTTTCAGCATGACATACTTCCTGTTAGGCTACCTGGGTTGAAGATTCTTCTCTAGGGTTGGAAGTGTTGTTCTGATTTTCCTTCCCATAAGAAGCTCTGCTGGACTGACTCCTGTAGTGGCACAGGGGGTTGATCGGTGGCACAGGGGGTTGATCGGTAGCACATTAGAGCTACCAAAGGATCTGTCTGCTTCAGGATTCTTTTTGCAATCTGCACAGCCCTTTCAATGTGACCGTTACCCTGAGGATGGTGAGGACTTGATGTAATGTGTTTGAAATCCAGTCGCTTAGCTAGTTCCTGAAACTCTGCGCTAGAGAACTGAGGACCATTGTTACGCACCACCTCATTCGGAATCCCGAATCTGGCAAAAATAGCCTTCAGCTCTTTCTGCTGTGTATTTCTTAACTCGCGGCATATCTGACATGATAGCACTGTGTTCTTTATGTCAGCCGAAATTCCTGGCCACCACACTGACTCCTGTGCTCTCTCTCTGGACTTTGTAAGGCCCTGGTGACCTTCGTGAATCTTCTCCAGAATCTCGCTTGTCATTGCCCTTGGCACAACGATTCTCCTTCCCTTGATCACTAAGCCCTCATGCTATGAGAGCTCTGCTTTTGCAGCTGTGTACTCTCTGGTTGCTACCGGAACTTGACTCCTGTATTGTGGCCATCCAGCTCTGATCAGCTTGATTACGGCTTGCAATTCACAATCTGTTGTAGTGGCATCTCTGATACAGTCCATTTTATGGGATGTCGCAGGTATACCTTGTATTACTGCATACACATAGCACTCCACATCAGCAAGTGTTTCTGTTTCTTTGATAGTGGCAGTTTGCGGGCTCCTTGACAATGTATCTGCAATGACAAGCGTCTTGCTTGGTGCATACTCTGCTATGGGCTTAAACCGTATTAGATGCATCAACAGTCTCTGGCACCGTACTGGAATGTTGTCAAGACTCCTGCTGTTGATGAGAGGAACCAGTGGCTTATGATCGGTCACCAGCTTAAACTCATCCAAGCCGCACAGATATTTATCGAACCTCTCGCATGCCCACACGCCGGCCAGACATTCCTTCTCGATCTGTGCATATCGGGTTTCTACATCAGTGAGACATCTGGAGCAGTATGCTACCGGCTTCCATCTTTCCTTGTGTAGCTGTAAGAGCACCCCCCAAGTCCATAACTGCTTGCATCAGCCGAGACAGCAGTAGTCTTAGTGACATCATAATATGCAAGAACTGGTGCCTTCATGAGCAGCTCTTTGATGTTTTCAAACGCTGTCTGCTGCATGTGTGTCCACATCCACAAACTGCTCTGTCGGAGTAGATTGTACAGCGGCTGGCTGACTGTCGAGAGGTTTGGAATGAACCTCCCCAAGTAACTCACCAAGCCTAGCACCCTTTTTAGTTCCTGCACATTTTGTGGTGGTGGCAGCTGCCTGATAATGGAATAGTAATTCCAACAGTGCTATCACTGACCCAGGCAGGCTAGCTTCCCCCCAGGGCTATCCAGTGTAACATTAGCTGGCTCTAGTGCATTTACTGGGACTAATTTGCTAAAAGTCTCTTCTGCCACAATGTTTACATCGGCCCCTGTGTCTATTTTGAATTTTACGGGGGTCGCCCCAATCAGGAGCTGCACCATCCACTGCTCTTCCAGTCTATTTACATTGTAGACTGAACCCAGAAAATATGAAGGTTGGTGTAGACATTCTGTGTCTTCTCTCACTGACCTGTTACTGTGGCATTTGTGGCATTTACCTTTCTACGCAGGGCAGCGCTCATCACTTGCATGCGCAGAATTTCCACAATAGCCACATTTCCTATGACTGTCAGCTCGGATTTTGTCTTTAGGCCTGCACTGTCCTTTTGCAAGTTGCTTACTTGTGCTGACAATTGCTCTGACCATGCTCACCGTCTTGCCTTGCATGCTGACTTGTGTGGCCACCTCCTCCGATTGACGAACAGTCTGGATTGTGTTAATGTGAGATCGGTGATCAACCGCAGTCTCCGAGAGAGATCTTTATCTAAGATGCCGACCATGATGCGCTTGCAAATCGTTTCGTCCCTCATGTCACCGAACTCGCAGTGTTCGGACAGCTCGTACAGCGTTCTGATGAACGCTTCTGCTCGCTCGCCTGGTTGTTGCATGCGCTGGCGAAAGCATCCACCTTTTCTGGATCTGGCCACACCCCTGTCTCATTAATAAGGTGACCCAGGAACTGAAGTTGGCTTTGTCTGTACCTGCATTTCTCAGGAGTCAATTTTAGCCCTGTAGACTCCACACTCTGCAGCACTTGTTCCAGACGAGAGTCGTGCTGCTCCAGGGAAGACCCATAGACCAGTATGTCGTCCATGAAGACCTCTACCCCCTCCAGCCCTTGAAGCGTCTCCAGTATTTTCCTCTGGAAGATCTCTGGAGCACTCAAGATCCCGAAGGGAAGCCTCCTGAAACAAAATCTCCCAAATGGCATGATAAAGGTGGTAAGTTTGCAGCTATCTGGATGGAGAGGGGTCTGCCAGAATCCGCTGACTACGTCTAAGGAAGAGAAAACTTTTGCACCGCTCAGTTTAGCAATAATTTCATCTGCAGTAGGTAACACGAAATGTTCTCGTTTTACTGCTTCATTTAGTCTTTTGAGATTCTTCAGAACGTGAACCATTGGTGCACACTATTCAGTTGGTTGTCACCTGCTCAATGACACCATTTTTCTCCATCCTCTGCAACTCCTCTTTCACCTTCTGCAGCATTGGTATTGGAACACGCTTCGCAGTGTGTACTGCACATGGCTGCGCTGAGTCTTTTAACTGAATTTTAACGGGGTCGGTCTTTAGTGTGCCGTGCTCACCAAACGCATCATCATTTTCTAGGGCCACTCCGTTCGCCTCCTCCACTCTCCTTACAAGGTTCATGTCAGCAGATAGAGTCCGACTCAGCAGGTTATTTACATTGTATTCACAAACCACATAGGTGGAAAATGGGTATGACTGTCCTTTGTACACTGCAGTGGTTTGAAACTGACCCAGGCAGGCTAGCTTCCCCCCAGGGCTATCCAGTGTAACATTAGCTGGCTCTAGTGCATTTACTGGGACTAATTTGCTGAAAGTCTCTTCTGCCACAATGTTTACATCGGCCCCTGTGTTTATTTTGAATTTTATGGGGGTCGCCCCAATCAGGAGCTGTCAGGATCAGAATCAGGATCTTTTGACAATGACATTCCCCCCGTGTCCTCCTTAGACACACCCCCGTTGCATCTTGTCACTCAGAATTAAAGCAACAGTACACAATATCACATCACATGACACAAGCTACATATAACAAAACATAATTGAAAATCAGACTAAATAAAACAAACAAAAGACACAAAAACACAGGTTGTAGGACAACTGTGATTCCTTACATTCAATACTGACAAAAAGGCAGAGGGGGGACCTCGAACAAACCCTTTTAGATCGATTGGTTTCGAACTGGTTTACATGTGGAAACCAGCGGCAGTTGCAGCCAATACAGAAGTGACTTAAACTGCACTTCATCGACTGGCCACTAGAGACATGCTCCAGAAGGGAGCAGACTCTCATTGAGCCCCATGTTAAAATGCTCTACTTTACAGCAGAAAAACATGTTTACAACCTGGTACAAATTGTCTATAATTTTGCCCTTCATGACAACTGTGAGGGGGGTGAATTTTTTTATAACTCATTCGTTTACATTGTATATAGCCTTAAAGTTCTGCATAATTAAGGAGTGGCCACTTTGAGTGACAGGTGGATAGCCGTTTGTCTGCTGTCTGTTAGTCATCACGTCACCTCAGCTCTGCCCACGTTCTGCCTCTTTGCCCATTTTCTATTATCCGGGAGTGACGTGCTGCCAAGATGGCAACGGCCAGCTCGTCTCTACTTTAATCTTCAAAACTGCTCTTCAGAATCCTATGGGTGACGTCACAGACAGTACGTCCATATTTTTTTTTACAGTCTATGGAAGGAAATCGCCATTTCAGGAACATGCAAAACTGGCGTAGAGCCAGTCAAATCACCCGCACATTGGTAACAAAAGGGACCCCTGGGTTAATAGGAAATGACGCGTCTCAACAGGAATGAAAAGAGGCTATTTATAGGCGATCAAAATTACGTTTCTCAACAAAAATTAAAGTCCCAGTGAACCGGAAGTAGCAAGTTAGTTTTCTTCAGTGCTGTGAAGAAATTCACAGCACTTCCAAGTGAAACTGAATATTGAATAGAGGGCAGGCTTTTACTTCAGCACTCCTCCTCTCCATCTCTCGGCTCATAGCAGACTGACGGTCGGAGGGGAGTGGTTAGGCATTTTCAAACCTAAGCTGTCAAACTGACATCATCTGAGAAGGAACACTGTTTCCAGACCGGAAGTCACTTTTCAGACTTTGATTAAAGATTACCGCGACAAACTATTTTTTTCTGAGTATTAACTTGCACAGATTAATTGTTCACCCTAAGACCTGTAATGTGTGCTAACAAAGTAAATAGGGTCAATTTTGATTTTCATGAGGATTTTAAAGGATTAGTTCACTAACTTCACTTCAAAATGAAAATTTCCTGATAATTTACTCACCCCCATCTCATCCAAGATGTCTTTCTTTCTTCAGTCAAAAAGAAATTAAGTTTTTTGAGGAAAACATTCCAGGATTTTATGGGAGTTTGCACATCAAGTTGAAGTACAACTAGGCACAACTGCAGAATCTCGAGGTCATGAAAAGGAAGACGATGAAATTGTAAATTCTTGTATTTTCGCATTCTGTTGCCACAGTTCGGAACGGCACAAATGCGAACCATTTCTTCTTCACTTGTGAGCCGATCATCACTCTTCACACACACCATGCTCCTCCCACCTGGACTATTTACCTTTTTCCGGCTACAACTGAGTTCCCACGGGACTTCAGTGCAAGGCTACAGCTAGCCATCTAAAACACTATTTAGGTGAATTTAAACAATGGCTAAACGCATCTCGTTGTCATGTAAGGGCCCTGTTCATGTTGGACAGACATTTTGATTGCATTTTGTGTCTGTTAAGAGGCACAAAGACACTCTTTATGTATATGCCCCGATAACTGCCGTTTCAGCTGAGTGGGAGCTCTGGGCATTAACTGTAACAGCTCCGTGTTGCAAGCACCAATCCGGTTTGTTTTTCTATAGACAGTACTCACAAAGGTATAACGATCAAGATTAAATTATAAGTTTTCCTTTAAGATACATGTATTGTTTAAAGAGATAGTCATTATTTACTCACCCTCAAGTTGTCCAAACCTGTATGGGTTTCTTTATTCTGTTGAACACACACAAACAAATATACATTTTGAAGAATCTTGGTAACCAGACATTTGATAGCCCTTGACTTTCATAGTAGGAAAATAAATACGATGGATGTCAATGGGGCCCATAAACCTTTGATTACCCAGATTCTTTAAAATATCTTCTTTTGTGTTCAACAGACGAAAGAAACAACTTGAGGGTGAGTAAATGAATTTTCATTTTGGGGTTTAAAAGATGTTTTAGCCACCATGTTGCATTAGAACAACGAGATAGATTGGGAAAGTTGATTTTATTCCGTTGTGTGTGCAGTGTGCAGTGCATGTAAGTGTCCTGTTCTGTATTGTTGTGCTTTGTTGACTGATTGCTGGATAATTTGCAATAAACCCAGTGTCTTTAAATCCAAGAAAGTGCATCACATCACTCCAGTTCTGAGGTTTTTACACTGGCTTCCTGTCTGTCAGAGAATTGATTTCAAAATACTACTGCTGGTTTTTAAAGCATTGAATGGTTTAGGGCCAAAGTCAATTTCTGATCTGAAAAATATATGTGTTTGTATTGAACATTTATGGAGCAACAGATTTTGTGTGAAAATAAATCATAAAAGTGGTTTATTTTATTTAAAAATCTTTAAAATGTATGAGGTGACGAGGGGGGCCTTTTACCCCGCACACGGGGGGCAAAAGGCTCACAGTATTAATACAAATACTTCAACTAAAATATGTTTTTAATAATGTCTAAGTTAATACTTGTTCAAAACAATCACTTTAGCAAAGTTTGAACTATTTTCTGTTTATTTTGATGAATAAAAGAATTCATTTTTGATCAGTAAATATGCTGTCATTGAAATATGTTAATATAGAAATACATCTGAAAAATATAGAAACAAAGTAAAGATTCTGAGAGCATTGAAGGACAGCCCATAATAATTTAATATAGCTTTACAGTAGTGACAATAGTAATATCACATTTTTAAATCTGATGGTTTCATTATTACCTTGAACAAAACTGACAAACATTAACAAGACCTTTGTTTCAAAATATATTCAATCATTTTAGCGATTCTTAAATCTACAACCTTTTTAAAAACATCAAATATTAGATCCAATGAGCGCAGGATCATCTTTGCACTGCTGCCCGTGATCACGTCACGGATCAGACACATTTCCACGTGCATCCTGAAAAGCGGATGTTTAGGAAAGTGCTGAGGGAAGTTTTTGTGCCATCTAGAGGTTTAGAGGAGAATAAAATCAAAGGAGCCTTTTACCCCGTGGAGCCTTTAGCCCCGTTGTACCCTACTGCAAAACACGCTCAATGTAACAGTCACTGCCCTTGCTGTCCAGAATAAAAGAGTGAAGGGATTTGTGGAAACTGTGTTTCCTAATTATTGTGATCCAACATTTGCCTCGCATTTCAGGGTGAAAAGACAAGCATATCTTCTAATATCTTCAACTGTTGCATATAACGAGCTGCAGCGGACACATTTGTAAATGACTTTACTTGGACCCATTGTGCGAGCGGTCTCTTTAATGTCGCGTTGTTTATATACATGTTGTTGCTGATTGGGCTGACATTTTTGACACACCCACCAAACGAGAGAAACCTTATCTGACACCGTTTCAAGGAAATATGACGTTCAACCCGGAATCTGCGCACCGGTTTGAGCTTGAATGTGCCCCAGTTCAGTTGAAATCCAGCCCTGCAGCTAATTTCATTGGTTAAGGCTACAGTGATGGGTAGGTTTAGGGATCAGTGTTTGGTGTAGGCCAGTGGTTCCCAACCACGTTCCTGGAGGCCCACCAACAGTGCACATTTTGCATGTCTCCTCAATCAAACACACCTGATTCAGGTCATCCGCTCATTAGTAGTGACTCCGAAGTCTGATGTGGGTGTGTCAGACAAAGGAGACATGCAAAATGAGCACTGTTGGTGGGCCTCCACAAACGTGGTTGGGAACCACTGCTCTTATTACTTTATTTTTCTACGTCTACACTCTTAGGTATCTGCCAATTGTATGTTTGGTACTACTGCCATCTTGGGGACAATAATAAGAGCAACAACCAATCACCACAATAACCACGAGAGCTGCAACTAAAACAATTAATTCCTGTTTTGCAGAATAGAAACACTTTAAATGTGCAACCCCCCTTGTGAGTTCTTGACTGCACACTGGGAGTGTTACATGTGCGTGCCCCTCATTAATGCAGCATACAGCAGGTTGATGGGTAAAGAATTCTAAAAATGCATTCTAAAAATCAAAATAATTCATAATAAATAATTATTCACTGTATTTTTAAGTGCACAATAACAATATCATGCATGTTCATTATCGTGATGTATCATGTTACCGTATACTGGCACATGTCTACATGTGATATTGCTTATATCTCAGTCAGTGGGTATTTCACATGATACACTTTATCAAAGACTATTAGGCTACAAAGCTCTGTGGTGCAGTGACTCAAAACCTCAAAAGCCTCAACCGAGGCTGAGTTTAAACTGAGAGAACAAAGGTGTGTTTGGAACAGGTTATATGCCTATATCAGATTGCAGCACATGTTCGTAATTTAATAGAAGTCCAACTGTTAGTAGAGTAGACCTACACAGATAATACACAGAATACGTTGTACTCTTTTGCAACATCCAGTCACTCTGACGGGCATATTTTATTTAAACAACAGGCTCGTGCATTCATTCATTCAGTCACTGCTTAGGTCACATGACATATACCTTGCAGTGTGATTGCCTGGCCCACAAAAATAACAAGAACTGGGAAAACAAATACAAATGAGAGCATAATACTTATACATATTAACACCAACCAAAGAAATTAAACCAAACATCTTGTAATCACTGTTGTTGCTGGGTTTCGTTGCATTGAACAATCCAATGTTTTCAAGCAACCACACCGTAAAAACGAATTTGTTCAGTTTACTTAATTCAATTGTGCAAACTTGTTGCCTTGATTCAATTAAGCTTGTCCTTACTTAAACCGTTTAAGCTTTGTCAACTTAATTCTATCTGTGATCTGAGGAAGTGTGTCTGAGTGCATTGTGGCATGAATAAATGAATTGCTTTGTTTTACTATTTTTGGCTTTATTTTACCATTTGTCTTTTGTCAGTATAACCCCAATAACGATAGTAAATAAAATTGTAAGGGTCTTATTAATAAAAAATAAAAAATAAAAAAAACCTTGTTACAATTGTTGTGTTTTGCAGACTGAATGTTGAAGTCTGTGTGTGACTCAAGCATGGTCATTTGCCTGTATCTTTTGTGTCCTTAAACGCTCGTTTTTTTTGGGTCAACAGCTTATAAAAACTTCTAGGGTTTTGGTTCTGTGTTTTTTAGCTTGTTTGCTGTACACCTTGTCACATATCAGCTTTTAGACATTGTTCTGTTTTTTGTTATAAGTCAGAAAAGACAAGGAGGCCGCTTCATGCAATAGAAAGTCAATGGAGACGGTTGGTTTGTTTCCCCTCCCGGTGGGCGTGGTTTTCAGATTATGACGCGTGCCGCTCTGTCTCTATAGCTGCACGTCGGAGTAATGGCCGTGTCAAAAAGTGAATTGCTACAACAGAAACTAACCCCACACCCTGACAGACAGCTTTCATGACCAATGATAAAGACCTTTCCTCACACCCATTACTCCAACCTCCAGAGACCCACGGTTTTACCTCAGACATTGCAATCGAGCTCAGAGTGGCAAAGCTTTGAAGCCACAGTGATACCTTGTGGTGTGAACAAATGAAATGCGGACACCTCTTTGCATGCCTCTTTCATCTGATTACTCAACAATCCTCACTTTATCCCCCCCACCCCACAGAAAACCGTTATATTGCATAGAATATTTACATATTCTATCCAGCCTGGTGCTTCTTCCTCTGATCTGATGCAACCCCCCACAAGGTACATTATTACGAATATCACACAGAGGTGGGCCCAAAGGGGTTGCACATGGGCTGATATCTGGGGCCCACCTGAGCTACCCAACTGGGACCCAGCTAATTTCGTCCTCAGTTTCCATGGATGCCCCACATGGGTTAGCCCAGATGGGTTGATGATGGGCTCATACCAGGCCCATATGGGTAACCCAGGTAAAACCCATTTAGGGCCTACATGGGTCTGCTCATATGGGTTGAGGATGGGACCCAGATAGTTGTTATGTAGAGCTCTTTTATGGGCCACATGGGTACATATGGGCTAGCATAGTTTCTGTTTGGCTTACCTTAATTTACAGCAAACCCCTAAATACAAACATTACATGTAATCCACTAAACTACACTAAAATGTTAAAGGTATTCAATGAACAGAAACTAGTAGTTCATGCTTTAGTTTATTATGCAAGGTTTATTTAGAATAATTTGAATATGACTATTATTACATTTACAACTTTATAATACAAAAGTATCAAAAAAGTTGAAGTTAAAGTGACGCTCCTGACAAACTTAATTTGACAAAACTTGTATTGTTTATATATGCATATCTGTACACTCTAAGATAATGTATTTCACAAACAAAACAAAGAACAAACAGTGCAGCTCCTCACTCCTCTGTCATCGTTCTCCCAACGGCCCTTTGAAAAAGACCAAACAAATTAAAATCAACCATTGTGTCACTTTTTTTATTCCCTTTTTCACAGTTAAAGCCTTTTGGTGCCCCACAACAAGTTGATCTAGATGAAATGCTCAGCAGGGTCAGACAAAAACAGATGGCAAAGAAACGACATGCTAAATGCAAAAGAATTAAGAATTAAGGTGAAGAATTAAGAGTGAAACCATCAGAAACCCTTTAGTCTCCAACGCCACCATTTTCCAGAACTGCAACCTACCTGGAGTCTCCTGTGGCCTGTTGCACAAAGCTGGTTTCAGCTGCTACCCTGATAGGTTCGAGATTAGTTTGAGTAAACTCTGTTTTTTTTTCGGGCTCAAGAAGGTGGATTGGTTTTTAGCAGTGTTCATCACCATGGTAACTTACACTACACGGCTAACCTGCTCTGGAGCAGGTTTTATTCTGGGTTAGAGATCGCAAACCCAAACTGGACCAATCAGCTGCAAGTAAAGATGCAATAAAGCCACACCCCCATATCTCTCGTTCCAAATTAAAGCAGTTTATAGTGAAAAAACTTGAGACAAAATTGCTCGTCTTTTGGTGCTAATTATTATTATGTATTATTATATTAATTGACAAGTAGCCTAATATTAATATAAATATAATACATGCATTCATAATTCTTTTAAACAACGTGTATTCATTTGAGCTCTTTGTGAACCTATAATTATTAGGCATATCACATCATGCATTGATATAGTCAGATAATCTTTCAGCTGCCGTCTCAAACTGTCGCTGCAGCAGCCGTGTTTATTCCTGCTTTGTAAACGCAATTAATTTATGATAATTTTCAAAACGATCTCTCAATCTTCAGAAGAGAAGTGAAGCAAACGGACACTGTGATTGGCTGTTTGCTGCACGTGTCACACTTTCAGGTGCACGCGCTTCAGAGTTAATCACAAACTCTGGATTAAACCTGAGTTGACAGAGAACGTTTATACCAAGCTTTGAGAGACCGTTGAACTTGATCTAAACCAGGTTGGATTTATCTGGATTTGTCAACTCTAAACCTACTCTGAAACTCAGAGTTTGTTCAGCTAGCTTCATGCAACAGGCCTCAGAAGTGCAAGGTGTCAGGAACTCAGAGACTTAAGTTAGCTAAAGCAGTGGTCCACTAGGACAGGTTACTTTTGTTACAAGTAACTTGTGACAAAAAAGTAATATGATTACGTAATGCACGTTTTACGTTTTCATCCTTACATGAAAAAGTAATCAGATTGTGCTATGCATGTTACTTGTAATGCGTTAACCCCAATACTGCTCATTTCAGATGAGATTGAAAACACCCGATTGCTAGGTTTTCTCAGAGGAGAGCTATGGTAGAAATGTGTCCATCTTGAACATAATCAGAATGATCATAATTATAATCAGTAAATCAACACGCTCTGAGTTGGGTTTCCGCAGTTGTATCTGAGCTTTGTAGAGGTTGCAGAGATCTCTGATGGAATCACATCCTCATGCAACTTGTATGAATTTCAATTGCGTTTGCAGTATTTCGCATTTATATTTCTTGTATATATTCTATAGTTTTCACATGTTTTCATATAATTGTATTGATTGGTTTGTTAAATACACACAGTATTGCTGTGTTATTACTGTATGTTTAATCTTCACGTGGACATCTGAAAATCACAACAGCAACAAATATGTGTGAAAGAAATTACATTTCAAATCTTGTTTTTCATGCCATAAGAGTGATACAAATCCTGATGCATTAAAGGGTTAAGATTCTTAACCCTTTAACTTAAGACTATAATTTAATGTTGGGCATTCAAATGTATGTAAAATATGTAAATAGACAGTCCTACTTGTTTTCTTTCATAGTAATTTGGTCCATTCTGGAATCATGCGTTCAGCTGGATGCAACAAGAATACCTGCAAAACTGTTAAGTTTGGTTTGTTAATTTAGGATAATCTTATGTAGGATGAGCTAAACCTCCCCCCCAACGGTAGGCTGCTGCCTAGTGGAAGAATGGGAGAAATAATGAAGACGATATGGAGGGATGCCGGAAGAACTGAAGATGCTCGAATGATTGAACAGCATTTCCAGTGAAGGATTCACGTACTTTTTTCTTTTCTGTTTGCATGAAATGCAGGCTTGTCTGTATATTTTTCAGCTGGTTCCGGTTTTTGTTTGTATTGAAAACTCTCTTTTTTTGAAAGCTCTTAATTTCCGTTCATTCAGAAAGGACAGTGGACTGGCGTTTTGGAGAGCCGGTATTGTGGTGCGTCAGGGAACTGGGCTACTTTAACACTGTTGCCACTTGCCACGGGTTGTTTTTCAAGTCCGTAGGCTGAAGCACACCCCAATTATGTGATATTTAGCCCCGGGAATGCGAATTTTAGCATGCCAAAAAACAAGCAACAACAAAACGAGATTGAGAAGCGGGTTTTGTTGTGAAAACCTGGCAACCCTGCACGAGGTTCTCTGAGTTTCGTATGCTTTGGGACCTACACTTCTCTCTTTAGATACTTCCGCCTGTACATCCTTTTTTTCCCCTAAACAACGGCACGTTTCTGCTAATAAAGGGCTCTTAACGCGGTGAGGAGATGAGTTCACTACATTCATTCCAAACATTCTAAATTCGAATCTTATCTAATTGTATCAGTCAAATGTTTTAGCCAATAAAAAACGATTTTCCACTGCTTGATGTGCTGCCATTGTCTCTTACAGAACAGACACAGTGCTACCTTATAGTTCATTCCAAAATATTTTTGGTAAGCAATGTAACATTCATTTTAATATCAAGGCATTTGTTTTTTATTCTTGTGTATGTTTGAGGCTGATCACTTTCTGTTTTATTATTTTCAGAAAATGTGGAGTACAAATGGCTCATTGCTGTATCGTCTGGGTCTAATAGTGGCGTTTGCAGGCGTCGTCTCTCTGAGTGTCGTGTTTTTCTGGTTTTCACCTTCAGACAACTGTCCACTACCGCTTCCTAGACCCGAACAATACACCCCTGCCAAGAGCAAGAGCTCTTTTACTGAAGCAGCAGAAGACAAGCCTATACTTCTGCTGTGGGTCTGGCCTGAAAATTACAGGTTTGACCTGAGTGACTGCAAAAAGTTTTTCAATATTGATAACTGTCATTTGACGGATGATAGATCTCTCTACAGCAATGCAGATGCTGTCATGGTTTATCACAGGGGCATCAGTTGGGATCTGTCCAACCTTCCTCCATCTCCTCGTCCTTCGTTCCAGAGGTGGATATGGTTACATTTGGAATCACCGACCAACACAAAAAAAATACCAGGTCTGGAAAACCTGTTCAACCTCACTCTCAGCTACAGACAGGATGCTGACATTCCTGTACGGATGCGCTTGACCACCAGGAAGAAACCAGATGAGGGGTTTGTAATTCCCAAAAAGGACAAACTGGTGTGTTGGATTGTGAGTAACAATGATCCTTCAACAGGTGTCGGAGCAAGGAACATTTTTTACAAAGAATTCAGCAAATATATTAAAGTGCACATGTTCGGGAAGGCTTATGCATCATTTCTGGGTTATAGTGAATACTATCCTACCATAGCTAGCTGCAAGTTTTACCTTTCCTTGGAGAACTCCATCCACAAGGACTACATCACTGAGAAGATAAATGGGGCGCTTGCTGCAGGTACCGTCCCTGTGGTTTTGGGTCCTCCCAGGAAAAACTACGAAAACTTTGTTCCCGGCGATGCCTTCATTCATGTGAATGACTTCCCAGATCCAAAGTCACTAGCAGAATATCTGCTTCGGCTGGACAAGGACGAAGATGCATATCGCAGGTTCTTTACCTGGAGGAAATATCTCTCTCCAACTCCTCATTTAATACAACAAACCCAAGAGTTTGTTCTGGCTATTTGCACTGCCTGTGACCATATAGCACGACATAGAGAATATAGAGAAGCTCATGATCTCTATGAGTGGTATTTCAACTAAAGTCACCACAGATTAAGTAAAAAGTGATGATTTTGTCCACAGATATATTTTTGATAATTGTGTCTGATGGGTGTTATGACTGATCACTTGTGTGATGTAAACTGCAAAAAAAGAATTGTCCCTTTTAAAGATAGTGAGAATAATAATTTATTGTCATTGTTATAGTACAACGAGATTACATAAGAGCATCAATCAACAGTGCAAGAGATCAACAATAGCTTATATTATAAGAAACAACATATAGCAAACAGAGGAATAGGGTATATGTGGTGGAGAATCACTAGTAACCAAGAAAAATGTGTGTAATTATGTGTGCTGCAGCAATGCAAAGTCCGGTTTTCAGTTATTGCAATAGGTGGATAATATGCATATTAGATGGATTTAAGTGAGTGGATGGGGGGGGAGAGGGGAACAGTGCTTATTTAGCAGTCTGGGGATAGAGGCTGTTGGCCATTCTGGTGGTCCTGGCCTGAAGAGACCTGTACCTTCTGCCTGATGGTAGCAGGCAAAGCAAACTGTGTGCTGGATGGAACTGGTCTTTCAGGATGTTGTACGTCCTGTGCGGACAGCGGGAGGTGTACACAGTTGAAATCTCCAGGAGGACAGTCGCAATGATTTTGCCAGCAGTTTTCACCACCCTCTGAATCCTCTGCTGGTCAGCTGTAGTGCAGCTAGAGAACCATACTAACAGTCCATAAGTCAGCACACTTTGAATTGCACAGGTGTAAAAAATTAATCATGAGCCTCTGGGGGAGTTTTGCACTTTTTAGCTTCCTCAGGTAAAAGAGCCGCTGCTGGGCCTTCCCAGCCGCTCAAGTGATGTAACTGCCCCAGAACAGATCCTCCAACACAGTGAGACCCAGGAATTTATTTATAGAAACATATTTAATAAGTTTAATAAGAATTTATAATAAGTTGGTCACCCTCTCAACTGCCTCCCCATTAATGATAATGGGTGAATGACCAGGATGGTTTTGTTTACAAAAGTCAACAATGAGTTCTTTTGTCTTTTTGAAATTAAGAACCAGGTCATGCTTTCTGCACCGCCCTGTCAGTAGTTCGATCTCCTCCTTGTATGCCGTAATTTGGTAATATCCAGATAATAGGGGTGTAACAATATATCATGTCACAGTATATCGCAATACAAAAATGCAACATGTATCGTGTTTAGTTCCCCCAAAATGAAAATTACTGTGTGAGAAAATAGTTTTAGTGTCTGTACTATATGTAATGTTGATACAATAATACAATGGGGGAATATTTATGTAAGCTTTCCTGGTAACATAAGACATTTGGCATTATCAGGAGTCAGGACCGATAATGCCAAATGTCTTATGTTACCAATAAAATTATTTTAAATGTATCCAGTCAGTGAAAGAGTGCAAGCATATTTGTCTAAAATAATTCTGTATTTTCAGCTTCAGAATCATGAGTATTTTTATTCTGGGTGTCAGCATTGTCCTGTGCATTGGGTTACCAGCACCGAGTCCAAGCCTATTCATTTCTACACCCAAGCTTTACAGATGTTTATTGGAAACTTGCACCACAGTCCTTAAAATATTTATGGTTTACAGGCGGATGGCAATTAAGGTCACAGTTAAAATAGCAAACACAGAAGAGACCTTTCTACTGACTGAAAAACACCAGGGACCCTGATCGCCTGCGTGAACATGCCATAATCCGGCTGCAGGAGGCATGAAGACTGCAGATGTGCTCTGGGCAATAAGCTGCGATGTCTTTTATGCGAGATGCCTAAGACAGAGCTACAGGGAGACAGGAAGGGCGGCTGATCATCTTTGCAGCGCCAAACACGTGTGATCACGCGTCTGTGAAACTTGTTCAGGTTGTGTGTCAACTGTTAAATCTTTTTATGTTCACTTTTAAACATGTTAAGAAATTTGAGTGGTTGATATTGAGAGGGCATTTTTTTGTTTATACACATTTATTTATACTTTTGTCGTGCCTTTCATTGCTGGTTGCAAATAAAGACACACAGTCCAGTACTGGTTCATCCTTATGTGCAGCAGAAGCAACCTGTTAGCAATTGAAATCACACTGTTTTTATTTTATATATGTGTGTGTGTGTGTGTGTGTGTGTGTGTGTGTGTGTGTGTGTGTGTGTGTGTGTGTGTGTGTATATACACACTATAATTATACATATATATATATATATATATATATATATATATATACACACATATATACACATATATATATATATATATATATATATATATATATACATATATATATATATACAGTGTGTATATATATATATATATATATATATATATATATATATATATATATATACTATAATTATCCATATGTGTGTGTGTGTGTATATATATATATATTATATACATATATACTATAGTTATCCTTACATGCAGTAGCAATTTGTTAGCATGAAATCGCTTATCATATTTATAATATGTATTATATTAATATACAGTGTGTCATATATATACTATTATAATTAGGCAGTGTCAAGAAATAAGGTAGCCTATACAGTCTTTGAAATTTCCAAGTTTCTTAGCATCGACTAGCCTATTTGCTCTTTAAAAGAAGTTATTGCTATTAACACAGTCTAAAACCTTCTTTACACTGGCGAACGTATTGTACATTTAATATAGAATACACTTCTATAACTGCTACCTCATAATCATAACATTTGTACATTTCTGACATTGAAGTTCAACTGTAAACACTTATGCCAGGACAAAAGAGGGCGCCAGAAGCCGGAGTGGAACAGGAAGCCTGGCGTTCATCACGCGCTCGAAGCGGTTCGGGCTAAAGCACTTCTGTTTTGAGTCCTGTTTATTTCTAATTCGTAGTTAAACTCTTCAGCTATTTGTTTTATAACCCTGGTTTGGTGTTTTATTTACTAAAACACGTCATTGTTCTGCTTCTTAAATGAATTAGACCCCGTAGGAAGCGCTTAAAGGTTTGTTGTTTACATTTGATCCGTTTCGTACAGTATTTTAAAGTCCAGTTTTTCTCTAAAATACTCCAGTTCTCTCAAATACTTCCATATTCATTCACACAGTCTTTAACCCTTTCAGACACTGAATTTATTAGTTTGTTTAAATTATCCATAAACGAGTAACACAATTGTGCTTGGTGGTTTCTGATTATAATCACTACTATGCTTTATATTTGTAGATTTTCATACATTTTTATTCTGTAATATATTCTGTTTTTATATTTATATATATATATAAAATAACTTGGAGTATTGTGTTAAGAAATATTCAAAATAACTATATTTCAGAAGGACCATCACCACTTACTTTTCCCCAAACATAAACAACATTAAACATTGTTTATTAAATGTAAATATTCCGGTTTAAACTGATATTCCAAGTGCTAATCTTTCAGAGGCCTCAGACCCCAAAAATATAATCATCATCATCCTCAAATTTGAAAGGCATATATAATAATTTAATTTATATAATTTAATAAATAATAATTAATATTATTCATGTTTAAAGAGGAACATTTATGCTGTTAAATGCATGAAATATTTTTGTGGGAATGATGTTACTTCTACTTATTATAATACTGTTTTTTTTTTTTTTTCTTTGAATCAATTCTTTAAATTAGTTTATTTATTTTTATTATTTTATTTTATTGACCTAATTAGTCATATTTTTTATTATTCATATATACTTATACACACACACAGCCGTTCAAATGTTTGGGAGCAGTCTTCTGCTCACCAAGGCTGTGTTTATTTAATTAAAAATTAACTCACTTTTGATCAATTTAATGCATCCTTGCTGAATATTCTTTTGAACAGTTTTCTACAATGATAATAATAATCATAAATGTTTCTTGAGCAGCAAATCCTCATATCAGAATTAGTGGATCATGTGACACTGAAGACTGGAGGAGTGATGATAAATTCAGCTCTGATCACAGGAATAAATTATATATTAAAATAAAAAAGTTATTTTTAATTGTTAATTGTTTGTATTGTTGCAAATAAATGCAGCCTTGGTGAGCAGATCCCAAACCTTTGAGAGACTATATAAATATATATACACTCGCCTAAAGGATTATTAGGAGCACCATACTAATACTGTGTTTGACCCTCTTTCGCCTTCAGAACTGCCTTAATTCTACGTGGCATTGATTCAACAAGGTGCTGAAAGCATTCTTTAGAAATGTTGGCCCATATTGATAGGAGCATCTTGCAGTTGATGGAGATTTGTGGGATGCACATCCAGGGCACGAAGCTCCTGTTCCACCACATCCCAAAGATGCTCTATTGGGTTGAGATCTGGTGACTGTGGGGGCCATTTTAGTACAGTGAACTCATTGTCATGTTCAAGAAACCAATTTGAAATGATTCGAGCTTTGTGACATGGTGCATTATCCTGCTGGAAGTAGCCATCAGAGAATGGGTACATGGTGGTCATAAAGGGATGGACATGGTTAGAAACAATGCTCAGGTAGGCCGTGGCTTTTAAACGATGCCCAATTGGCACTAAGGGGCCTAAAGTGTGCCAAGAAAACATCCCCCACACCATTACACCACCACCACCAGCCTGCACAGTGGTAACAAGGCATGATGGATCCATGTTCTCATTCTGTTTACGCCAAATTACTCTATTGACTCTACCATCTGAATGTCTCAACAGAAATCGAGACTCATCAGACCAGGCAACATTTTTCCAGTCTTCAACTGTCCAATTTTGGTGAGCTCGTGCAAATTGTAGCCTCTTTTTCCTATTTGTAGTGGAGATGAGTGGTACCCGGTGGGGTCTTCTGCTGTTGTAGCCCATCCGCCTCAAGGTTGTGCGTGTTGTGGCTTCACAAATGCTTTGCTGCATACCTCGGTTGTAACGAGTGGTTATTTCAGTCAAAGTTGCTCTTCTATCAGCTTGAATCAGTCGGCCCATTCTCCTCTGACCTCTAGCATCGACAAGGCATTTTCGCCCACAGGACTGCCGCATACTGGATGTTTTTCCCTTTTCACACCATTCTTTGTAAACCCTAGAAATGGTTGTGTGAAAATCCCAGTAACTGAGCAGATTGTGAAATGCTCAGACCGGCCCGTCTGGCACCAACAACCATGCCACGCTCAAAATTGCTTAAATCACCTTTCTTTCCCATTCTGACATTCAGTTTGGAGTTCAGGAGATTGTCTTGACCAGGACCACACCCCTAAATGCATTGAAGCAACTGCCATGTGATTGGTTGATTAGATAATTGCATTAATGAGAAATTGAACAGGTGTTCCTAATAATCCTTTAGGTGAGTGTGTGTGTGTGTGTGTGTATATATATATATATATATATATATATATATATATATATATATATATATATAATGTATATAAAATATGTGGCATCTAAAAGATTGATAATGCATGGGTTAAAGATGAGTTTAGTGTGTGTTTTGATGAGTTTAGCTCTGATATTGCTCTGCAGTGCGTCGTCACCATGCCCGTCCAGTGCAGTAACTGCGTCCAGAGACGGGCCGTGCTCAAGCGGCCCAAGACTGGACACTCCCTCTGTAAGGACTGCTTCTTCTGGGCTTTCGAGGAGGAGATCCATCAAACCATCGTGTCTGCCGGACTCTTTAATCGTGGGGAGACCGTGGCCATCGGTGCCTCGGGTGGGAAGGACTCTACCGTCCTGGCCCATGTGATGAAGGTCCTGAACGAGCGCTATGATTACGGGCTGAACCTTCTGCTGCTGTCGGTGGATGAGGGCATCACGGGTTACAGAGATGATTCCCTGGAGACTGTGAAGAGGAACCAGCAGCAGTATGACCTGCCGCTGAAGATCGTGTCTTATGAAGAGCTGTACGGCTGGACGATGGACGCCATCGTGAAGCAGGTGGGCTTGAAGAACAACTGCACTTTCTGTGGTGTGTTTCGCAGGCAGGCGCTGGACCGCGGAGCCATGATGCTGAAAGTGGACAAGATATGCACAGGCAAGTAATGTCTTGGCACTAACTTTTTTCAACTTGGTTAAGATTGCATTTAATTTATTTCAAGGTCGTTAGTTCACCCAAAAATGAAAATATCCCATAATTTACTCACCCTCAAGCCATCCTAGGTGTATGACTTTCTTCTAGTCATATACATCTAGGATGGGATAATTATCCCCTAATTATGGGATAATTCTAATTTTTGAGGGAATTTTTGTTATATAGTTCCATTTTTAATCATTTACTATTCAACATTGTGGTAATTCTAAGATCAACCTCTACTGACCAACAATACTAAACATGAGATCAAGTTAAAATAAAAGAGAGTAGACCACGTGTGTGTGTGTGTGTGTGTGTGTGTGTGTGTGTGTGTGTGTGTGTGTGGCTCCCTGATCCACGGGGTGTGTGTGTGTGGTTCCCTGATCCACGTGTGTGTGTGTGTGTGTGTGTGTGTGGTTCCCTGATCCACGTGTGTGTGTGTGTGTGTGTGTGTGTGTGGTTCCCTGATCCCGGGTGTGTGTGTGTGTGTGTGTGTGTGTGGCTCCCTGATCCACGGGTGTGTGTGTGTGTGTGTGTGTGTGTGTGTGTGTGTGTGTGTGTGTGTGTGTGTGTGGGGTTCCCTGATCCACGTGTGTGTGTGTGAGAGAGTGTGTGTGTGTGTGGTTCCCTGATCCACGGGGTGTGTGTGTGTGTGTGTGTGTGTGTGTGTGTGTGGTTCCCTGATGTGTGTGTGTGTGTGTGTGTGTGTGTGTGTGTGTGTGTGTGTGGTTCCCTGATCCACGCGTGTGTGGTTCCCTGTCCACGTGTGTGTGTGTGTGTGGTTCCCTGATCCACGTGTGTGTGTGTGTGGGGTTCCCTGATCCATGAGTGTGTGTGTGTGTGTGTGTGTGTGTGTGTGTGTGTGTGTGTGTGTGTGTGTGTGTGTGTCCCTGATCCGTGTGTGTTTGTTTCCCTGATCCACGTGTGTGTGTGTGTGTGTTTGTTTCCCTGATCCACGGGTGTGTGTGTGTGTGTGTGGTGTGTGTGTGTGTGTGGGGTTCCCTGATCCACGTGTGTGTGTGTGTGTGTGTGTGTGTGTGTGTGTGGCTCCCTGATCCACGGGTGTGTGTGTGTGTGTGTGGTTCCCTGATCCACGTGTGTGTGTGTGTGTGTGTGTGTGTGTGTGTGTGTGTGTGTGGTTCCCTGATCCACGTGTGTGTGAGAGAGTGTGTGTGTGTGTGTGTGTGTGGTTCCCTGATCCACGGGTGTGTGTGTGTGGTTCCCCGATCTACGTGTGTGTGGTTCCCTGATCTACGTGTGTGTGTGGTTCCCTGATCCACGAGTGTGTGTGTGTGTGTGTGTGTGTGTGTGTGTGTGTGTGTGTGTGTGTGTGTGGTTCCCTGATCCACGGGTGTGTGTGTGTGTGGTTCCCCGATCCACGGGTGTGTGTGTGTGGTTCCCCGATCTACGTGTGTGTGGTTCCCTGATCTACGTGTGTGTGTGGTTCCCTGATCCACGAGTGTGTGTGTGTGTGTGTGTGTGTGTGTGGTTCCCTGATCCACGGGTGTGTGTGTGTGTGTGTGTGTGTGTGTCGGTCTCATTCCCTGATGATCCACGGCTGTGTGTGTGTTTTGTGATGGTCATTCATGAGTCTCTTGTTTGTCCTGATCAGTTAAACTGTTTGCTTAAAGTGTTTCTTCTGGAGCATCAGTGAATGTTTGAACCTTCTTTAATAGTTGTGTTTGAGTCCCTCAGTCATCCTCAGATCTCAGAGTCAGTTCAAATATGCTGGAGAGGGTTCAAATATGCAGAAGATGCTGGAAAACTGAAGATTGTGCAGGACCTGGAGGATTTTTCTGAAGAACATTGGGCAGTTTAACTGATCAGGACAAACAAGGGACTCATGAATGACCATCACAAAACACACACACAGCCGTGGATTATCAGGGAACGACACACTCTCTCTCTCTCTCACACAACACACACACACAGTGGTGGATCATCCAGGGAACGACACACAGTATTGAGAATCAATGGTTCATAAAACTTTGAACGGGTTCATTTTAATAAATTTAGCTATTTTCTATCTTGGGTTTTTTTTCTGAAGAACATTTTAAACTGAAGAGCCAGTTTAACTGATCAGAACAAACAGTGGATTCATGAACAATCATCACAAAACAAAAAAATACCCGGGGATCATCAGGGAACAACGCACAGGATTGAGAATCAATGGTTCATAAACTTTTGAATGGGGTCATTTTAATACATTCAGCTATTTTGTATATATGTAAAAAATAAATAAAAATGTTTTATGTAAAGACAGCACTAAATAAGCAAGCAGTTCACATACTTTTTCTTGCAGCTGTATTTTTTTATTTTTGGGTGAAATATGTCCTTGACATGTTTGTTTCATGTGGTAACATCTAAGTTAACCATTTTTTTCTGAAAGAAAAAGCAAAGGTTCTCTCAGAAATATACAAATGTAAACAAATGCATTTGCCTAGGCTGAAAGGTAGCCTGACATTTGTTTTGTTGAATGGGCAGGTCACAATGCGGATGACGTGGCAGAGACGGTGCTGATGAATGTCCTGCGGGGGGATATTGCACGTCTTCGGCGCTGCACCGCCATCAGCACGGCCAGTGAAGGAGAGGGCGCCATCCCACGCTGCAAGCCACTTAAATACGCCTACGAGAAAGAAATCGTCCTCTATGCCTATTTTAAGAAGCTCGATTACTTTTCCACAGAGTGCATCTACTCGCCGAACGCCTACCGGGGTCACGCTCGCGCCTTCCTCAAAGACCTGGAGTCCATCAGACCCAGCTCCATCATAGACGTCATCCACTCCGGGGAGACGCTCTCCATAAAGGAAGGGGTGAAGATGCCGGTCCAGGGAACGTGCTCGCGCTGCGGCTACATCTCCAGTCAGGCCTTGTGTAAGTCCTGTGTTCTGCTGGAGGGCCTGAATCGAGGCTTACCCAAGCTGGGCATCGGGAAACATCACCGTCTGCACGGAAAAATCCTGGCTCAGGAGCCTCTGACCGAGCAGGAAGAGAAGAAGCTGAAGGCTGTGGACTTTTGACACAAAATCAAGGCTAGATTTTAAAAACTGAACACTTGAGTTTTTTTTAAGATGCTTCATAATATGAGATGTTTTCATTTGTTTTATTTCAAAGTGTGTCAGTCTCCAGCGATTGTTTGAATTTCAGACCCAGGGAACTGAATGTCACACATTTTATGTTGACAAGCAAATTACAAACTCTGCCATTCAAAAGCAGAGATGCTCGTTTTAAAGACAAACATTAACTTTTCCAACTTGCACCACATTCACATCAGGAGAAGCATTTTAGATGCTTGTTAGTTTTTTTTTTTTAAATTTAATATGACAATAAAATTATTAATCATTTTTCATTTAGTTTTTTTTCTGAAATGAAAAGACATTTTGACTGCTTCTGAAATCACATACGCTCTTGAATGGGTACTACCAGGGCTTGACATTTAACACCCATCAGCCCGCCAAATGCAGGTAGATTTCAGCTGTGGCGGGTAAGGCAGACACTCCTACTAGCCACTTTGGCGGGTTGAATATAATATCAGCCTACAGCCAAATGAAATGCCAAGACCGTCGTATCTCAAAATTACAATTCTTTATTGATTACCTTGCAGTTAGTGAAGGCAGGATAGGCGGAATCGCGCTGAATGACGCACAACAGAAGCTCTCTCTGTCTCTCTCTCTCTCGCTCTCTCTCTCTCTCTCTCTCTCTCTCTCTCTCTCTCTCTCTCTCTCTGTGTCTCTCTCTCTCTCTCTCTCTCTCTCTCTCTCTCTCTCTCTCTGTGTCTCTCTGTCTCTCTCTCTGTGTCTCTCTTTCTCTGTCTCTCTCTGTCTGTCTGTCTCTGTCTCTCTCTCTGTGTCTGTCTGTCTCTCTCTTTCTCTCTGTCTGTCTGTCTCTTTCTGTCTCTCTGTCTGTCTCTCTCTGTCTCTCTCTCCCACACACACACTCTCTCTCTCTCTCTGTGTCTCTCTCTCTCTCTCTCTCTCTCTCTGTGTGTTAGTCTCGCTCTGTCTCTCTCTCTCTCTCTCTCTCTCTCTCTCTCTCTGTATCTCAAATACACGTGCACAGATGTCAATGTCCATCGTGTGGAGTATCTCGCATGAACGTCGGTAATGGCTTGTGTACGTAAACAGGTGGGTAATAACTGGATATGTGTCAGAATATTACATCCATGCAGCCCAATTAAATACCTGTCGGTTATTAATGTTAATCAAACAACTACAGATGTTAAATAAATGTATACATATTAAATAAACCTACTGTATCTGTAACAAAAATAACTCATAATAGCCTATGCTCATATTGCCCACCTGCACATCCCAGCTGATATACAGTGTAGTCTTGATTTGGGTGATCACTCTGCAATTGAAAGTTTGAAAGCGTTTTAAATCGTCTAAATCAAGTAAAATTACTCAAAATCAAGTAATTTAAGCATGCCAAAGTCAACTTTAATCATATAAAATGTAATTTCCAAACAGAAAAATTGTGGCCAGTGAAAATGTTGAGTGGGTAGTAACTTTTTAACTTTGGCCGTGGCTAGTGGTATTTAACTTTGGAAAACCACTAGCCACAAAAAGTTAACGTCAAACCCTTGGTACTACAGCCGCTAAAAAAGTGTTTTATAGAGTATGATGTCCTTCCAGCATCAGTTGCGTTGCATCACTGCCATTCATAAATCCTCTCCCATGGCCTCATGGAATAGAAAAGTTTCCATCATATGCACACTTCTTGCCGGAAGTAGTAGATCATTCGGGTGCTTTTTGCCTACTGTTTTATGTGTACTGTGAATTCTGACATACCGCCTTTGTCACATACTGTTTTTAAAATACTATATAGTGATTTCGGATGCAGCCTTTGTTTCCAATGAGAAGTTTTTTAATGTTCTTCATTTTGCAACATGATAAAAAAACACTTTATTATTGTATTTAACTGAAATTCTTCTATTTCTCTGCCCATCCACACAATACATACAGAGGGTCATGCATTGCATTAGATCAAGAGTATGTGTGTCTCAAATGCTGCAGGATCTTTCTCTTCACTAACTTCACTGAGACTTCAAACATGATGGCTGAGGTCCACTCCACTTTTAGACACGCACTTGTGAACTTCCCTAAGCACTTCCCCTCTGGGAATCCCCGTCGCCATTTTGAAGTGCGTTCCACTTCGAGAAGTAGACGAGTCTACTTCATATGTACACTTCAGGCAGCTTCATATACCACAATGCAACACGAATGTGACGTCACCGCATATCGTGTTTAATTTACCCCACCACAAACAACTCTATGATATTTTAAAAAAAAATGTTTAAAACAACCCAAACACCTATATACACTCACCTAAAGGATTATTAGGAACACCTGTTCAATATCTCATTAATGCAATTATCTAATCAACCAATCACATGGCAGTTGCTTCAATGCATTTAGGGGTGTGGTCCTGGTCAAGACAATCTCCTGAACTCCAAACTGAATGTCAGAATGGGAAAGAAAGGTGATTTAAGCAATTTTGAGCGTGGCATGGTTGTTGGTTCCAGACGGGCCGGTCTGAGTATTTCACAATCTGCTCAGTTACTGGGATTTTCACGCACAACCATTTCTAGGGTTTACAAAGAATGGTGTGAAAAGGGAAAAACATCCAGTATGCGGCAGTCCTGTGGGCGAAAATGCCTTGTTGATGCTAGAGGTCAGAGGAGAATGGGCCGACTGATTCAAGCTGATAGAAGAGCAACGCTATAGAATGCTTTCAGCACCTTGTTGAATCAATGCCACGTAGAATTAAGGCAGTTCTGAAGGCGAAAGGGGGTCAAACACAGTATTAGTATGGTGCTCCTAATAATCCTTTAGGTGAGTGTATATATATATATATATGCTGAAAGCATTCTTTAGAAATGTTGGCCCATATTGATAGGATAGCATCTTGCAGTTGATGGAGATTTGTGGGATGCACATCCAGTTATATACAGCTCCTGTTCCACCACATCCCAAAGATGCTCTATTGGGTTGAGATCTGGTGACTGTGGGGGCCATTTTAGTACAGTGAACTCATTGTCATGTTCAAGAAACCAATTTGAAATGATTCAAGCTTTGTGACATGGTGCATTATCCTGCTGGAAGTAGCCATCAGAGAATGGGTACATGGTGATCATAAAGGGATGGACATGGTCAGAAACAATGCTCAGGTAGGCCGTGGCATTTAAACGGTGCCCAATTGGCTCTAAGGGGCCTAAAGTGTGCCAAGAAAACATCCCCCACACCATTACACCACCACCACCAGCCTGCACAGTGGTAACAAGGCATGATGGATCCATGTTCTCATTCTGTTTACGCCAAATTCTGACTCTACTATCTGAATGTCTCAACAGAAATTGAGACTCATCAGACCAGGCAACATTTTTCCAGTCTTCAATTGTCCAATTTTGGTGAGCTTGTGCAAATTATAGCCTCTTTTTCCTATTTGTAGTGGAGATGAGTGGTACCCGGTGGGGTCTTCTGCTGTTGTAGCCCATCCGCCACAAGGTTGTGCGTGTTGTGGCTTCACAAATGCTTTGTTCCATACCTCTGTAAGGAGCGGTTTTACTGCTAAGACAAAAGCTGAGATCCAACACCCTGCATTAAAACAATAAAACTCAATCTGAAGAGAAGATCTCACAGAGAAACTGTAGGACACTGCCCTGACCAAAACCCTCTCCCCTCTCTACCTGGCTTTTCCCCTTCCCCTGATTCAAGTTCCAGAATGCAGATATACTACATATGATTTATCTTGTGAATCTATTGTTTTATTCCTTTCATGTCTGGTGTCTTTTTAAAGGTCATAGTGCGATTGGTAAAATGGTCTCAACATCACTGAAGTCACTGGTAGGGTTAGAAAGATTGAAACATATGAGAATTGTGTTCTCCTTTTTGAGTGGTCTCTCCAAAGATATCTGATCTTCTCCCCCAAACTAGGTGTTTGTGTTGCAAATATTTACAACCCCCTTGTTCTGGTCTGGGTATTTAAGGAAGGGTAGCAGGGCTGCCAGGGGGGAACATCCTGTAGACAGAACCCCCATACAGTGTTGTGTCAGTGTCCTAAGAGGCACTCACACACACACTGTATGTAGTGTGCCAGATATGACTCTTTGAAACTATTTTCATATTACTTAATTGTATTTTATATTTTTATGCTGAAAGTTGTGTACCATGGATTCATGTTTAATTATGATGTTTAAGTTCTGTCTGGCCAAAATAAACCTTTGTCTTGATTTACCTTGTATTATTCTGAAACAAGTTATTCTAGTATTGATCAAACCGGAGTCCTTTATTTCCGCAATTCTTTTGCCAGAATAGATCAAACAGAGGACCCCTGACTGAAGCATGGAGCGCAGCATGCGGGATAATCTGATTTCTGACTATTACTGTATTAGCAAGTTGCAGCTTTCGTGACTATTACTAAAATTACACTTTTTGTTGAGTAAGCATGTGCGACCACTTAAAGGTAAAATATTCACTCTGTAATCCTCTGACTAATATCAGAACTGGCTAGGTTGTGATCAGCACAGGACCGCGAACCGGAAATACCGTTCCTGTGCGATATCGGGTCCCTTGATGAACGAATATTTGAAATTAAGAGATACTAAGAGAAATCAACGATCTAAATTAAATCACAACTAAACTTATGATCAGCTGTTAAGTTACAAATGTAACAAAGTTACAAAGAATTGGAGTCAGATAAAATTAACCATGGAGTCAGATTTTAAATTCGATGGTCATAAATTAAGTGAATCCAACAGAAGTTCTGAAAAGGCAGACACGCAGAAGTCCTTCGACCAGGCCGTTAGATTCCGTCCTTGGGCTAACGAATGGACCTTACACCTCGGTTGTAATGAGTGGTTATTTCAGTCAAAGTTGCTCTTCTATCAGCTTGAAACAGTCAGCCCATTCTCCTCTGACCTCTAGCATCAACAAGGCATTTTCGCCCACAGGACTGCCGCATACTGGATGTTTTTCCCTTTTCACACCATTCTTTGTGAACCCTAGAAATGGTTGTGCGTGAAAATCACAGTAACTGAGCAGATTGTGAAATACTCAGACCGGCCCGTCTGGCACCAACAACCATGCCACGCTCAAAATTGCTTAAATCACCTTTCTTTCCCATTCTGACATTCAGTTTGGAGTTCAGGAGATTGTCTTGCCCCTCCTTGAACTGTCACCTTATCGTGGTGGAGGGGTTTGAGTACCCGAATGACCCTGGGAACTATGTTGTCTGGGGCTATATGCCCCTGGTAGGGTCTCCCAAGGCAAACAGGTCCTTGGCGACGGGCCAGACTAAGAGCAGTTCACAAACCCAATATGAGTCTAATTAAAACCAGGACCGAGACGTCACCCGGCATGGCGCAGCCGGGGCCCCACCCTGGAGCCAGGCCCGGGGTTGGGGCTTGTATGCGAGCGCCTGGTGGCCGGGCCTACCCCCATAGGGCCCGACCAGGCTCAGCCCGAATGAGCGACGTGGGGCCACCCTCCCGTGGGCTCACCACCTGCAGGAGGGATCATATGGGGCCGGTGCATAGTGGATCGGGCGACAGTCGAAGGCTAGTCTCATCTGACCTCCGGCCGTATGTCTTGGACACTCGGGTGAAGAGAGGGGCGGAGCTGTCAACTGATCACCACCTGGTGGTGAGTTGGATCCGATGGCGGGGGAGGAAGCTAGACAGACTCGGGAGACCCAAACGTACTGTGAGGGTCTGTTGGGAACGTTTGACCGAGCCCCCTGTCAGAGAGATCTTCAACTCCCACCTCCGACGGAGCTTCGACCGGATCCCGAGGGAGCCTGGAGATATTGAGTCCGAGTGGACCATGTTCTCCACCTCCCTTGTCGATGCGGCTGCTCGGAGCTGTGGCCGAAAGGTCTCCGGTGCCTGTCGCGGCGGAAATCCCTGAACCTGGTGGTGGACACCGGAAGTAAGGGATGCCGTCAAGCTGAAGAAGGAGTCCTATCGGGCCTGGTTGGCTTGTGGGACTCCTGAGGCAGCTGACGGGTATCGGTTATCGGGCTATCGGTTGGCCTCGAAGAGATTCTGGCAAACCATTCGCCTCAGGAGGGGGAAGCAGTGCCCTACCAACACTGTTTACAGTGGAGATGGGCAGCTGTTGACCTCAACTGGGGATATTGTCAGACGGTGGAAGGAATACTTCGAGGATCTCCTCAATCCCACCAACACGTCTTCCATTGAGGAAGCAGTGGCTGAGGGCTCAGATGTGGATTCATCCATCACCCGGGCTGAAGTCATCGAGGTAGTTAAAAAGCTCCTCGGTGGCAAGGCACCGGGAGTCAATGAGATCCGCCCTGAGTACCTCAAGTCTCTGGATGTTGTGGGGCTGTCTTGGCTGACACGCCTCTGCAACATGCACATGGGGACAGTGCCTCTGGACTGGCAGACTGGGGTGCTGGTCCTCTTTTTGAGAGAAGGGGACCGGAGAGTGTGTTCTAACTACAGGGGGATCACACTTCTCAGCCTCCCCAGGAAAGTCTATGCCAGGGTACTGGAGAGGAGAATTCAGCCGATAATGGAACCTCGGATTCAGGAGGAACAGTGTGGTTTTTGTCCCGGTCGTGGAACACTGGACCAGCTCTATACCCTTTCCAGGGTGCTGGAGGGTTCATGGGAGTTTGCCCAACCAATCCACATGTTTTTTGTGGATTTGGAGAAGGCATTTGACTGTGTCCCTCATGGCGTCCTGTGGAGGGTGCTCTGGGAACAAGGGGTCGGGGCCCCTTGCTTCAGGCTGTTTGGTCCCTGCACGACTGGAGCAGGAGCTTGGTCGCATGTGCCGGCAATTGAGACTCATCCAGACCAGGCAACCAGTCGGACTTGTTCCCAGTGCATGTTGGACTCCGGCAGGGCTGCAACTTTGTCACCGGTTCTAGGCGCAGCCAAGGGCCGGAGAGTGTCCGGTTTGGGAACCACATGATTTCGTCGCTGCTTTTTGCAGATGACGTTGTCATGTTGGCCTCCTCAGACCAGGACCTTTAGTGTGCACTGGGGCGGTTTGCAGCCGAGTGTGAAGCGGCCGGGATGAGAATCAGCACCTCCAAATCTGAGGCCATGGTTCTCAGTCGGAAAAGGGTGGCTTGCCCACTTACAAAATGGCGCCGCTGTGTTTAGTCGCCGTTCAGGTCGCTCCGCGAAGACTGTGCTTTTATTTACTATTTTACTTTCTTTTACTCTCAGTTTTTACAAACTTATCATCTGCATTGATCTACTACGACAGCAAAACTCTTTTGGACATTGGTTACCTCTACACTGGACTGTTTCAGGACACTTTTGCCGATCCTCTGTGGCCATCTGAGATTCTTCGGAACGCCGAGTTGAACAATGGACAGAGCCAGCGGCGTAGAACAAAGAAACACCGTGGGAAGCGTGCTGGTATCCGTAACAGACTGAGGAAAGAGGGCATTCAGACCTCTCCTCTCCCGAGCATTCTTCTAGCAAATGTTCAATCCTTGGATAATAAGATGGGCGATCTTAGAGCCAGGATAAGTTTTCAACGGGACATGAGAGACTGTAATATCTATTGTTTGTCTGAAACATGGCTCACGCCCGCGGTCCCGGACACAGCTGTGAGCGCCGACGGAGAACTTCTCTGTTTTTCGGATGGACAGAACAGCCGAGGCGGTAAATAAAAGCGGTGGAGTGTGTTTCATGATCAACAAGAAATGGTGCGATCCCAGGAACATCACCATTCTCTCGCGGTCCTGCTCACCTCATCTGGAACATTTAACAATCATCTGCCGCCCATTCTATCTGCCGAGGAGTTTTCTGCGGTTGTCGCGATCGCGTTTACATCCCACGCGCAGGCAGACACAGCGCTGGCTTTATCTGGCCTTCATGATGTTGCCAGCGGCGTCATAAACCAACATCCAGACGCGGCATTCATTGTCGCGGCGATTTTAACAAAGCAAACCTAAAGAAAGTCCTGCCAAACTTTCACCAGCACGTCTCCTGCCCCACACGAGGAGCAAACACACTGGATCACTGCTACTCTCCGTTTAAGAACGCCTATAAAGCGCGGTCACTTCCAGCGCGATGGCAAATCGGATCATGCCGCCATTTTCCTCACTCCCGAATACAAACAAAAGCTCCTCCAGGAACCCGGTGAGGCGGGAAGTTAAGCGTTGGTCGCCCCACTCAGAACCGCGCTTCAGGCAGCTCTTGATGGCGTTGACTGGGACATGTTCCGGCGAGTTCAGCTTTTAAAAGCGAGTTCACAGGCGTGGCGCTTTGCTTCATCAACACGCAGAAGCTTACAGAGCAAGCCACACTAACAATAACAATAACGTCCTTCTCAAATCAGAAACCGTGGGTGGACAATTCAATCTGCCAGCGGCAGTGAACGCACGCACTGCTGCTGCATAACGCCGGTCTCCATTCAGGGAATATGAATGAATACAGATCGTCCTGTTATGCTCTCAGGCGAGCAGTTAAAGCCGTGAAAACTCCGTTATAAAGACCGAGTGGAGTCTCATTTCCAACTCAACGACTCATGGCGCATGTGGCAAGGTCTGAGGTCCATCTGCTCCTTTGGATCTAAATCCTCTGCAGAGGCAAGCGTTGATCCGTTGCTCGTGAGCGAGTTAAACTCTTTCTATGCTCGCTTTGACTGTTTGAGCGGCAACGCGACTCCGGGAAGTGGCGCGTTGGAGAAATTACTCAGAGCAGCAACAATCACGTGATCTCTGTCTCGGAGGATGAAGTTCGGAGAGCACTCAAGCGTGTGGGCGTCAGGAAAGCTGCTGGGCCGGATGGTATTTCAGGTCGTGTTCTGCGGTCCTGTGCTGATCAGCTCACCGGGTTGTTTACATCTATCTTTAATGAGTCCCTCGCTACATCTGTGGTCCCCACCTCCTTCAAAAATCCACCATCATCCCTGTCCCTAAGAACAGTAAACCCTCTTGCCTAAATGACTATCGTCCAGTGGCTCTCACGTCTATAGTCATGAAGGTCTTTGAGAGACTCATTAAAAACACCATTTGCGCCTTCATTCCTGACACTTTGGACCCTCTTCAGTTTGCCTATCGTCCCAATAGATCGACTGAAGATGCCATCTCTCATGTCCTCCACTCCTCCCTCACTCACATCGACAGCAAAAGTGGGAACTACACGTAAGACTGCTATTTATTGACTATAGCTCAGCCTTTAACACCATAGTTCCCACCAAGCTAACCTCCAAACTCCTGGATCTCGGCCTGAATCCTTCTCTCTGCCACTGGATTGAGGACTTCCTCACTGGCAGGCCTCAGGTGGTGAGAATAGGCCAGTCCACCTCCACCTCCATCACCCTGAGTGTGGGAGCTCCACAGGGCTGTGTCCTGAGCCCCCTGCTCTACTCTCTCTACACGCATGACTGTTTGTCCACACACAGCTCCACCTCTATCATCAAATTTGCTGATGATACTGTTGTCCTGGGCCTCATTTCCAACAACAATGAGGCGGCATACTTGGGCGAGGTGGAGCATCTAACAGCATGGTGCCAGGACAACTGTCTCTCTCTGAATGTTGGCAAGACCAAAGAAATGATTGTGGACTTCAGGAAGAGACAGCTGACGGACCTACTCCCCCTCATGATCAGCGGGTCACCAGTGAGAGAGAGTGAGCAGCTTCAAGTACCTGGGAGTAAACATCTCCGAGGACCTGACCTGGACTGCTCACATTCAGACACAGGTGAAAAAGCCAGGCAAAGACTGTACCACCTGCGCCAGCTGAGAAATTCAGGCTTTCACCAGCTATCCTGAAAACTTTCTATTTAGGGGCGATAGAAAGTGTTTTAACTCAGTGCATCACAGCGTGGTATGGGAACAGCACCAGTCATGACCGCAAAGCCCTGCAAAGAGTCGATGCGCTTATCCGGCGTATCTCAGGGTCAGCTCTCCGTCTCTGCAGGGCGTCTACACCAAGCGCTGCAAAGGTAGAGCTACCAAGATCATCAAGGACTCTAATCACCCTGCAAACCCTCATTTCACGCTGCTACCATCTGGTAGCGCTTCCAGCCTGATGGCCAAAACTGAGAGACTCAGGAGGAACAGCTTCTTCCCCAGGCCATCAGACTCCTGAACTCAGTCTCTATAACATCCACGTGACTTCACGTCAGGATAAACATCGATACACTGACATTGCACTGCACTTTCTGTCTCGTTGTTACTGTGTAACAACCTGTCATAAACCTGTTTGCACATTATACTCTTTATACATTTGTTAACCACATATTTATAAGTCTACAGTTTACTCACTGCAAAGTCTACTTCAATTATTTTATTCCACTTTAGTCGGATTTGTTACAGTGCATTTTTTTCTCTTGACTTGATAGGCGCAGCCAAGGGCGGAGAGTATAATTCTATAGATATACATATATATATATATATATATATATATATATATATATATATAGATAGTACTTTTTATATCCTATTTCTATTATAATTTCTTCCTTGTGTTTTAACTGGTGAATTTGCACTGTCCATGGAGCGGACCTGTTTACATTTCACTGCCGGTTGTATATTCTGTATATAACTGTGTATGTGACAAATAAAACTCTTGAATCTTGAATCTTGAGGTTGGTGGAGAGTTTCTGCCTCAGGTGGAGGAGTTCAGGTATCTTGGGGTCTTGTTCACGAGTGAGGTAAGGATGGAACAGGAGATTGACAGACGGATCGGTGCAGCTTCTGCAGTAATGCGGTTGATGTACCGGCCTGTCGTGGTAAAGAAGGAGCTGAGCTGTAAGGCGAAGCTTTCGATTTACCGGTCTACGTTCCTACTCTCACCTATGGTCATGAGCTGTGGGTCAAGACTTAGGACACGCTGGAGGGATTATGTCTCCCGGCTGGCCTGGGAATGCCTCGGGGGTTCCCCCGGAAGAGCTGGAGGAAGTGGCTAGGGAGAGGGAAGTCTGGGCGTCTCTGCTTAGACTGTTGCCCCCGCGACCCGGCCCCCGGATAAGCGGAAGATAATGGAATGGATGGATGGATGGATGGATGGATGGATGGATGGATGGATGTGGATGGTCTTGACCAGGACCACACCCCTAAATGCATTGAAGCAATTGTCATGTGATTGGTTGATAAGATAAGATAAGATAAGATAAGATAAGATAAGATAAGATAAGATAAGATAAGATAAGATAAGATAAACCTTTATTCGTCCCACAATGGGGAAATTTCTCTGTTCCAGCAGCAATTTTACAATATATTACAAATATAAATATACAGCATAATATATATAAAAAATATATATACAGCATATACAAAAATAAAAAAACAAAAACAAACAAAAAGTATATCAAGGATTACAGTGTAGTGATTGCACTAAAAAAAACAACAACAAATTGCACATTATTTCAGTGAGAAAAATAGCAGCAGTGAGTATCATGGTGACGACTCGTTCACTGTGAGCAGCTCTGGTTATAAAGTCTAATAGCAGCAGGGAGAAACGAGCGTCTATATCGCTCCTTCAGACACTTTGGATGTAACAGTCTGTCACTGAAGGAGCTGCTCAGAGCTGAAACCGTTACATACAGGGGGTGAGAGTCATTCTCCAGCAATGATGACAGTTTTGCTACCATCCTTCTCTCTCCCACCTCTTGTACAGTCTCCAGGGGAATCCCCAGGACTGAGCTGGCCTTCCTGATCAGCTTGTCCAGTCTCTTCCTTTCTGCACTAGAAATGCTGCTGCACCAGAAAACCACACCATAGAAAATGGCTGAGGCCACCACAGAGTCAAAAAAGGTCTTCAGTAGATCTCCCTGCACTCCAAAAGACCTCAGTCTCCTCAGCAGAAAGAGTCTGCTCTGCCCTTTCTTGTAGATCGCCTCAGTGTTGTCCGACCAGTCCAGTTTTCTGTTCAGATGAACACCCAGGTATTTGTATGATTCCACTCTCACAATGTCCTTTCCCTGAATGTTCACTGGTGGTAACATAGTTTGTTTGCGCCTACAGAAATCCACCACCAATTCTTTGGTTTTCCCCGCATTTAACTGGAGGCAGTTCCGTTGGCACCAGTCCACAAAGTTATGGATCAGTTCTCTGTACTCCCTGTCATCATCATCTGTGATCAGACCAACGATGGCAGAGTCGTCAGAGAACTTCTGTGACAGGTTGCTGACATGGTTGCAGTGTAGAGCTGAACATGAAGTCTGCAGTGTGCAGATCATGTCAGAAGAGTCACGAGTTTTCACAAACCGTTCGGTCTGTGGGTAGTCCAGTGTTGCAGGACACAGATGATCAGACTCACATGTCCACCATCTTATCCCTCAGGAACTGATGGTGTTAAAGGCACTGGAGAAGTCAAAAACATGAGGTAGTCCCAGTCTTTTCCAGGTGAGAAAGAGACCGATTTCGGAGGAAGATGGCAGCGTCTTCCACTCCAATGCCAGGTTGGTAGGCAAACTGAAGTGGATCCATTGATGGGCTCACCAAAGGTTGCAGATGGGTTAGCACCAGCCTCTCCAATGTTTTCATCAGATGTGAGGTCAGTGCTACTAGTCTGTAGTCCCCAAGGACTTTTGGACGCGACGTCTTTGGTACAGGCACCACACAGGATGTTTTCCATAACTGTGGCACCTTCCCCAGCTTCAGGCTCAGGTCAAACATGTACAGCAGTATGCCGCACAGCTGGTCAGCACAGGTCTTAAGGAGTCTGGAGCTGATACCGTCTGGACCTGCAGCCTTCCTCACTTTGATCTTCCGGAGCTCCATTCTCACCTGGGCTTCTGTAAGGGGCAGTGTGTATTGGATGGAGTGGGGGCTGGAGGCAATTGGTAGAGTGGGGGAGTTAGGTGTGATGTGAGTAGGCTGTGAGCTGATAGCCGTGCAGAGAGAGGTGGGGCTGGAGCAGCTTGCTGTGTTGGCCGAGATGGGGGGTTGCAGCAGAGGGGACTGGATGGGGGCAGGGAGAGTGGCTGATCAAATCTGTTAAAGAATAGATTTAGATCATTCACCCACCTCTGGTCACTCTCAGTCTGAGAGCTGGTCTCCTTATGACCAGTGATGGTTTTTAGCCCTTTCCACACACCACTGACGTTGTTCTGCTGCAGCTGAACCTCCATCTTCCTCCTGTAGCATGCTTTTCCTTCCCTGATCTTCTTTCTCAGTTCTCTCTGGACATTTTTCAGCTCTTCCTTGTTTCCTGATTTAAAAACCCTCTTCTTCTCCTTAAGAAGAGTCTTTATATCAGGGTTGATCCATGGTTTGTTATTGGAAAAACACCGTACAGTCCTGGAAGGTACAGTATTCTCCACACAGAAATTGATGTAGTCCGTAATGCAGTCTGTTAGATTGTCAATATCCTCCACATGAGGATTACACAGTTCCTCCCACAAAGTTGTTTCGAAACAGTCCTTCAGAGCCTCACTGGACTCATCAGACCATTTCCTCACTGTGCGGGAGACAGCTGGTTGCCTGCATACAAGGGGTTTGTACACAGGTTGGAGATGAACCAGGTTGTGATCCGATCTTCCCAAGGGGGGGAGGGGTGTTGAGGTGTAAGCCTCCTTTAGATTTGCATATAATAAGTCCAGTGTTTTATTGTCTCTGGTGTGGCATGAAACATACTGGGTGAATGTGGGCAGCGTGGAGGATGGAGGGGCATGATTGAAATCTCCAGAGATGAGGAGAAGGGCATTTGGGCTCTGTGTTAATAGTCTGTTTACAGCAGAATGCAGGACATCGCATGCCAATTCACCGTCAGCAGAGGGGGGAATATATGCAGCTATTGCAATAACATGCGAGAATTCCCTGGGCAGATAGTAAACCAGATTTACACCATCTATTATTCACAAAAACTGCCAGACCTCCTCCCTTTCTCTTACCGCTCTCCATCGTTCTGTCCACGCGCAGTAAATCAAATCCATCCAAAGCCACAGTCGAATCTGGTGTTAGCGAAGTTAGCCATGACTCCGTGAACAGCATGATGCTACACTCCCGGAATTCCCTCTGATGCCGGGTAAGAGCCACTAGCTCGTCCATCTTGTTGGGTAAAGATCTCACATTTCCCATAACGATGGACGGCAGAGTTGGTCTGTAACGTCTCTTTTTAACCCGACACAGAGTCCCAGCACGGTTTCCCCGTCGTCTGCTTCTTAGCTCGCGGGGAATGTCCGGTTTTTCCTGCCGTATCATCGCTGTATAGCGGAATGCTAACAGCTGGTCCCTGGTGTAAACAATAGGCCCGCTGTTGTGAACAGAGTTTCCAAACGCGATCGTAGACAAGATAATTGCATTAATGAGAAATTGAACAGGTGTTCCTAATAATCCTTTTAGTGAGCCTATATATATGTTGAGCCAACTTAACTCAACTAATCCACTCCAGTTAAAATCAACTTAAAGTATTAGTTCACTTTAAAATGAAAATATCCTGATAATTTACTCACCCCCATCTCATCCAAGATGTGTCTTTCGTTCTTCTGGGGTTGAAAAGAAATTAAGTTTGAGAAAAACATTTCAGGATTTTTCTTCACATAATGGAAGGTTCAAATCAATGCAGTTTCAAAGGAAGAGCTTCAGAGGCTCTGCACGATCCCAGACGAGGAATAGGGTTTTATCTAGACAAACCATCTGTCATTTTCAAGAAAAAAAAAAAAATTATATACTTTTTAACCTCAAATGCACGACTTCGGTGTTGTAAGTGGAAGTACCAACCTTTCCTATGTGATGACATCATACGGCAAGAAGAATCACAACACTGAAGTTGTGCATTCGTGGTTAAAAAGTATATACAGGTCCTTCTCAAAAAATTAGCATATTGTGATAAAAGTTCATTTTCCATAATGTAATGATAAAAATTAAACTTTCATATATTTTAGAGTCATTGCACACCAACTGAAATATTTCAGGTCTTTTATTGTTTTAATACTGATGATTTTGGCATACAGCTCATGAAAACCAAAAATTCCCGCTCAAAAAATTAGCATATTTCATCCGACCAATAAAAGAAAAAAAAGTGTTTTTAATACAAAAAGTCAACCTTCAAATAATTGTTCAGTTATGCACTCAATACTTGGTTGGGAATCCTTTTGCAGAAATGACTGCTTCAATGCGGCGTGGCATGGAGGCAATCAGCCTGTGGCACTGCGGAGGTGTTATGGAGGCCCAGGATGCGGCGATAGTGGCCTTAAGCTCATCCAGAGTGTTGGGTCTTGCGTCTCAACTTTCTCTTCACAATATCCCACAGATTCTCTATGGGGTTCAGGTCAGGAGAGTTGGCAGGCCAATTGAGCACAGTAATACCATGGTCAGTAAACCATTTACCAGTGGTTTTGGCACTGTGAGCAGGTGCCAGGTCGTGCTGAAAAACTAAATCTTCATCTCCATAAAGCTTTTCAGCAGATGGAAGCATGAAGTGCTCCAATCTCCTGATAGCTAGCTGCATTGACCCTGCCCTTGATAAAACACAGTGGACCAACACCAGCAGCTGACATGGCACCCCAGATCATCACTGACTGTGGGTACTTGACACTGGACTTCAGGCATTTTGGCATTTCCTTCTCCCCAGTCTTCCTCCAGACTCTGGCACCTTGATTTCCGAATGACATGCAAAATTTGCTTTCATCCGAAAAAAGTACTTTGGACCACTGAGCAACAGTCCAGTGCTGCTTCGCTGTAGCCCAGGTCAGGCGCTTCTGCCGCTGTTTCTGGTTCAAAAGTGGCTTGACCTGGGGAATGCGGCACCTGTAGCCCATTTCCTGCACACGCCTGTGCACGGTGGCTCTGGATGTTTCTACTCCAGACTCAGGCCACTGCTTCCGCAGGTCCCCCAAGGTCTGAAATCGGTCCTTTTCCACAATCTTCCTCAGGGTCCGGTCACCTCTTCTCGTTGTGCAGCGTTTTTTGCCACACTTTTTCCTTCCCACAGACTTCCCACTGAGGTGCCTTGATACAGCACTCTGGGAACAGCCTATTCGTTCAGAAATTTCCTTCTGTGTCTTACCCTCTCTCTTGAGGGTGCCAATGATGGCCTTCTGGACAGCAGTCAGGTCAGCAGTCTTACCCATGATTGCAGTTTTGAGTAATGAACCAGGCTGGGAGTTTTTAAAAGCCTCAGGAATCTTTTGCAGGTGTTTAGAGTTAATTAGTTGATTCAGATGATTGGGTTAATAGCTCATTTAGAGAACCTTTTCATGATATGCTAATTTTTTGAGTTTTCATGAGCTGTATGCCAAAATCATCAGTATTAAAACAATAAAAGACCTGAAATATTTCAGTTGGTGTGCAATGAATCTAAAATATGTGAAAGTTTAATTTTTATCATTACATTATGGAAAATAATGAACTTTTATCACAATATGCTGATTTTTTGAGAAGGACCTGTACATTTAAATTTTTTCTTAAATGACCGATGGTTTGGCTAGATTAGACCCTATTCCTCGTCTGGGATCGTGCAGAGCCTCTGAAGCCCTTCTTCTGAAACTGCATTGAGTTGAACCTTCAACCATAGGTTGCCATTGAAATACATTCTGGAATGTTTTCCTCAAAAAACTTGACATGAACATCTTGGATGAGATGGGGGTGAGTAAATTATCAGGAAATTTTCATTTTGAAGTGAACTAATCCTTTAAATACTTTTGTTCATCTAATGAGTACCAGGTAATCTTTTGAATTTAAAACTTCTTGTCAAGGCAACTAAACAATGTTTAGGATTTAGCAATGCAAGCAGCTACAATCCTTGCTTTAACTGGAGCGAATTAGTTGAGTTAACTTAAAAAGTTGATTGCGATAGGTTGCCTTGTTTTTTGGTTTTTTTATGTTTGCTCAAGTTTGTTTTTTACAGTGTAGAATAGTCTAAAGTGGACTATTAAAATAAAGTGCAAATCAAAAATGTATTTCAATCAGCTGGTGTTTGGGTGAATTTAGTGGATGTATGAAGTCAGCTCTCAAGTTCACACAGGTGTCTAGCAGAGGAACTATGGGTAAAGAGAATCACGTTCACTATCAACATGTTCCAATAACCATAAACATTATGCAATACTAACATGTGCTCTAATTTTTCATGAGCATGAAGCATGTTTTTAGGATAATTTTCATGACTGATAAGCTCATTGCCTTTCATAATATCATTATTGTAATGCAAAAAAAAAAAAAAAATCTCATTCAAAGTGTCAGTCATATGTATTGTACTGCCATTGATTTATGTACATTTAAATTAATTTGCTTACATTACAGATAGTACTTGCCAAAGGGAAATTATTTACTTGTTATGAGGTCACAATGCAAAACAATTTCTCATTTTTATTCACACATTGGTAATACAAATGACAAAAAGTAATAGTTTCATGAAAATTCTTACACATAGCCCATTTAAAACAAACAAACAAAATAATTAAGACAGATAGCACACCTACAGAAGTAGTTTGCAATATTTTGATACGATGTGATCCAACCAAATAACAAAGTGTAATCAGTAAAATATATACTGGAGTGACCAGTCACGCTTCTCTGTCTGGCAATCAGATGGACGAGTCTGGGTTTGGCGGTTGCCAGGAGAACAGGACTTGCCTGACTGCATTGTGCCATGTGTTAAGTTTGGTTGAAGGGGGATTATGGTGTGGGGATGTTTTTCAGGAGTTTGGCTTGGCCCCTTAGCTCCAGTGAAAGTAACTCTTAATGCTTCAGCATACCAAGACATTTTGGACAATTTCATGCTCCCAACTTTGTGGGAACAGTTTGGGGATGGCTCCTTCCTGTTCCAACATGACTGTCCACCAGTGCACAAAGCGTCGGTCCATAAAGACATGGATGAGCGAGTTTGGTGTGGAGGAACTTGACTGGCCTGCACAGAGTCCTGACCTCATCCTGATAGATCACCTTTGGGATGAATTAGAGTGGAGACTGCGAGCCAGGCCTTCTCGTCCAACATCAGTGCCTGACCTCACAAATGCACTTCTAGTAGAATGGTCAAACATTCCCATAAACACACTCCTAAACCTTATGGAAAGCATTGAAGATGTTATAGCTGCAAAGGGTGGGCCAACTCCATATTAAACCCTACGGATTAAGAATGGGATGTCATTAAAGTTCATGTGCATCTAAAGGCAGGCATCCCAAAACTTTTGCCAATATAGTGTATCTATTACACTACTCCAAAGTTAGACTCTGTGCAACCACTATTTTTTTTTGTTTTTGTTTTTTTGTTTTGTCAATAGATTAAAACAGTTTAAAGAAGGAAAGAATGGGTTTAAGATAAAGGAAGACAATGCGTACCTTAGAATGAGAAAATCTATGCAGAATTGCATGAAGTTACCTAGACACTTTATAGGCTAGATTGCCTGAAGGGAAAGTAAAGCGTAATCTATTTGAACCAATACTAGACCTTTTTAAAGGTTGTGTGAATGTCTAGCAGGACATGGTGGCATGTCAAGGTGCAAGATAAACTTATTGATGAACTATTGTGGTTTTGACACCTCTTAACAAGGGATCACGTCTTTACCGAAGCAGGCCTTAAGCATCTGTGCATGACTTCCTCTTAGCAGATATTTGTAATGGCACTGATCGTAAATTATAGAAAGAGGGAACTTGTCGTGAGACACAGTTTCACACGTACTCCGAGACATACAGTAAATGAGCATAAGTAAACTCAAGAATACAATGTAATGATGAACTGATACTCAAGATATATAAATGAATATAAGTAATATGAAGATAATAAATCAGAAAATATATATATTTTATACACCAACTTTCACCAACAAAATTATCTAATATTACTACATTATATAATATAGGTGGTCAGTGAGAACGTTATTAACCATTACGAAAAAGAACCGTGATTTTACTACAAATAAAATCAAAAAACCATGGTTATTGTAGTTAAACCATGGTAACCACAAATTAACCTACTCTAACCATAGTTTAACCATGGTATTTGTGGTAAAACTGTGGTTTTATAAATAGTAATCAATTAGCCAAAAAAACATAGTTACTCCACTTTTACTATAATAAAACCATGGTTATTTTTCGTAAGGGAATTAACAAATTGAAAAGTGTTTTCTATTGAACACCGGCGGTGTTGCGCTCTTCGACCGCCAGGGGTCGCTGCAGTGAAGTGAGTCCCTCTGATGTTTCGGGGGTCCAGTCCGGTCCAGCCACACAGACCTGCCTCTAGAACAGCAGGAAAAACTTCAGCAGAGACTTGTCTTCTGAAAACGAGCTCTACACATCGTCTCCAGAGTCGGATTAGGAGCAGAGCACTTCTGGAAGCGCGCGAACATGGACGATCTAGGTAAAACACACACATTCCCACATGTTGTTTCCAGACTGGCACAAACATAACGGGAAAATAAAAGGGAGAGAGAGAGGCTAACTACAGTAGCCAATGAGCTAACGCGCAAGAACAGTGATACAAAGTAATACTTCGAACGCGACGTCATAGTGATACAGTGTAACTCTGAACGTTCCATCCTACAGAACGTGCTATTTCTGTTACAGTTACAATATTACACTATCATGTGCCATAAAAATACCGAGGTTGACTGTTGTTAGGCTGTACGCTATTTTCTCCCTCTGGGAAACTTCTTCACTCATTAAATAGTTATTCATCTATTTCAAATGATGCTGCTGCTTATGTGAAATCTTGCTATTATGCATTGTTTGTCATTAATAGCATTTCTTTCCTTGGTACATTCAGTCATAGTCCAAGTTTATCAGTAATCGGAGGCTGTAGCTCCAGAGATGAGAAGAACATACAAATAGGATCACAGATAAGAGCAAAAGAGGACATTCAGTATACAGATGTATGCCTATGTATGTAAGAGTATAAACGTTGAGCTGTGTATCAACAACCAAAACAGCACATTTGACAGATGTGCAGTGTGTAGTTCAATATGAGCGTGCACAGATGAACTTTGCAATAACAAATAGATGAAGAGTCACACCATCACCAGAGACAGATGAGCAGGCCCACATGGAACATTTGTGCAGAATTGGAACGACTGCAGAATTTTTAAAGCTGCTTATTATTCAGTATTTTTGTCTAATTCGATAATGCATTCCAATTAAAGCTCCATTAGATTAATTTGAACGTGTTTAAATCCACAGAACTCTATTAAAGAATAAAAATAAAAAAAGTCTAATATATGTGACAGTAAGTTAACCACCTTGCTTTCTGGAATACCTCTCAGATCAGATAATAACTCCATGAACTCCATGTGGATGGGCGTGTCCTCTTGGGGAATAAATTGACCCCGCCCACATCTGCCTGCACCCCAAAACGAATTTTGCTTCAGGACTCAGATTTTACTAATTAAATGCTGACTCAACAAAGTACCAAAATTATGTGTTGTACTAAATGTTCCTAAAGTCGAACTCTATCAAAATTGATCAAAATGACCATGGGCTTCATAGTCACATCATGGAAAAATGTTTACCATGCCATTGGCTGAAATGGAAAACTAGCAGTTTTGAAAATGCATAAACAATAGCAGATTTCCAGCGGACCACATGGAACAAACACTAGGTAAATTGTTATATGAATAATATAATAATTTTATTAAAATATAGTAATTAACCCAATATACCCAATAATATAATACTTATTATATTAATAATAATTAAATAAATGTAGCAATTATAGGGGCCAAGCACAACAGAAGCAATCAAGGAAGCCAGCAGCAGACCATCTGCAAAAATGAGTGAAGACATTTGGAGACGATTTTAAGCAAAAATGTTGAAAACTCATAAATACATCGAGTTGTATAGAGCCAATTTCATGTTTTGTTTAATTATAGCGCCACCAAGAGGCACAGTCCCACCACTTTTTGTGTGTGTCCTGAGAGTGCATAAGCGTGTCAAATTTATCTCATTTTGTTTAGGAGTTATAGACATTTATATTTATGAGCATATAAAAATATCCCACACCCGACTTTGATTGCATTTGTTTCTGTCACTTTCTATCAAAATTTTAGCATTTGGCCTTTAGCATGTAGTCAACCCGCTATGATTCCGATTTTCCTACAGTGGTTTCGTCTCGATCAACGGTTTTGAAGATATTCGCAAAAGTTGCTTAAACGCTGAATGACAGCATACCGAGTTTCGTAATGATACGTTAATGCTATTCTTAAAATACAGCATTTTACTACAAAATTCTAAAACGTCCAAAACGTCTGACCAGTAGGTGGCGCTGTGCTGAAACGCAGCATGTAGCCTCAAGTCATGCTTGTGATGACCTGTGCCAAGTTTGGTCAGAATACGATAAAGCCTTATTTCTATTTTCGCAAGCGCTACGTAAAAAAACGTTCGCACATTATTCAAAAACACTTTGATGAGTCGACTTGAATTCCATAACTTTTTTTGGCATTGTCTGAAGATAATCTCAAGCAAATCGGATAAACCGTCTAGGAGGAGTTTGAAAAAGTAGTTTTTTTGGTGGGAAAATTGGTACTACAGAAAATGACGTCATAGAGTTCCATCGAATGGTCTTGAGCCACGGAATCAGAGGAAAAAAATAGCTTCTAGCCCTTACGGTTCAAAAGTTATTAGCACAAACGTGAGTGCAACTTTGGACAGTTGGTGGTGCCATAGGGATTGAGTTAAAGACTCCAAATTTGCTGTGGTGATATTTCAGACTGTCCTCTATCTGTGTGCCAAATTTCATAACTTTCCTGCAAGCGGTTCTATGGGCTGGCATAGACTCAAGAGCGGAAGAAGAACGCCAACAATTACAATAGGTGCCTACGCACCTTTAGTGTTTGGCCCCTAATTATGTTTTAGCCACAATACCACATGACGAGTGCTGATTGGACACACAACCTTTGACATTATGCATCACATTTTATCACATGTCTCTTGTTCTGATTGGTCATTTGCAGCATTCAGCAGTCAGATATCCCTAAGTAATGACTGTCGTCCAGAGTAACACTATATAACAGACCACTCATCTGCTCAGTGTTTCCATTGCCTTCTGTTCTCTGCTGCGTCTACAAATAAGATAAAGCAATCATTAGATCTGAGATCAGTATTTGCTCAAACTGTACAAGTCATAGGTTAAAATCCCATGAAATGCAACTGATGAGCCTTGGATCACTTTGGATAAAAGCGTCTGCCAAATGCATAAATGTAAATGTTCTTAGTCATGTATTTATTAAGTTATAAGTGGGATACTGTAAAGTTAGATGGTCATTATCACTTTATGGTCACAATGACTGGTTGACTACGTTATCATAGCAGTGCTGACCAATTATATGACATCTGAAGAAGGAAGGCATTTGATGGTGGTGGTTCAGTGCATGTTGTGTTTTTGGGCTGGAGAAAGAGGCGATTGTCTTCATTCAGTGTTGCAGGAAGAAGCCCGAGTGACAGACGAGTGCATGCCGTCAGTGAGTTTGGGTATGATGGTGTGAGTACGGGGAAATCCAGAGCCTGCGTTTGGAGTGGGGGAGGGAACTGAACTGACTCACTTGAGGGTCAAAGGGCGAATGAGAGGAGTTTTTCCAACCAGCTGCTCACAGTGGAATGCTTTATTAGCTTTGTTAGAGGCGATCAGTGTTTCGGATTTAGAAGTAGACTGTTGATGAGGCCAAATGGCTTCAAATGTGTTTAGACGTTTATGCAGGGCCCTATGAAATCTATTTTTATTTTTTCCAAAATTCCATGTTTTCCGTTTTAATTGTTCTGGATTCCATTTTTAATGGTTTCATTAAATTCTAAAAACTAAAAAGGATGTCTAATCAATTGAATTCATAAAACTTTAACGATTTAAAAGTTTATGGCATCCCCTTGTTGAAAAAAAAGAAACAGAAGCTATGATATTTCTTTAAATAGTGTTTAAAGTCTAGTTTTTAATGTTTATGCACCGATCAGGCATAACATTATGACTAATATTGTGTTGGTTCCCCCTTTGCTGCCATAACAGCCCTGACCCATCGAAGCATGGACTCCACTAGACCCCTGAAGGTGTGCTGTGGTATCTGCCACCAAGATGTTAGCAGCAGATCCTTTAAGTCCTGTAAGTTGAGAGGTGGGGTCCTCCGTGGATCGGACTTGTTTGTTCAGCACATCCCACAGATGCTCGATTGGATTGAGTTCTGGGGAATTGGGAGGCCAAGTCAACACCTCAAACTCGTTGTTGTGCTCCTCAAACCATTCCTGAAGCATTTGTGCTTTGTGTCAGGAGCATTATCCTGCTGGAAGAGCCGCAGCCACCAGGGAATACCGTTTCCATGAAAGGGTGTACATGGTCTGCATCAATGCTTAGGTAGGTGGTACGTATCAAAGTAACATCCACATGGATGGCAGAACCCAAGGTTTCCCAGCAGAACATTGCCCAAAGCATCACACTGCCTCCGCCGGCTTGCCTTCTTCCCATAGTGCATCCTGGTGCCATGTGTTCCCCAGGTAAGCCTCACACACCCGGCCATTACGTGATGTAAAAGAACACGTGATTCATCAGACCAGGCCACCTTCTTCCATTGCTCCGTGGTCCAGTTCTGATGCTCACGGGCCACTGTTGGTGCTTTCGGCGGTGGACAGGGGTCAGCATGGGCACCCTGACTGGTCAGCGGCTATGCCGCCCCATACGCAACAAACTGAGATGCTCTGTGTATTCTGACACCTTTCTATCAGAACCAGCATTAACTTCTTGAGCAGTTTGAGCTCCAGTAGCTCGTCTGTTTGATCGGACCACATGGGCCAGCCTTCGCTCCCCATGTGCATCAATGAGCCTTGGCCGCCCATGACCCTGTGTCCGGTTCACCACTGTTCCTTCCTTGGAGCACTTTTGATAGATCCTGACCACTGCAGACCGGGAACACCCCACAAGAGCTGCAGTTTTGGAGATGCTCTGACCCAGTCGCCTAGCCATCACAGTTTGGCCCTTGTCAAACTCGCTCAAATCCTTACGCTTGCCCATTTTTCCTGCTTCTAACACATCAACTTTGAGGACAAAATGTTCACTTGCTGCCTAATATATCCCACCCACTAACAGGAGCCGTGATGAAGAGATCATCAGTGTTATTCACTTCACCTGTCATTATGTTTTGTATGTCCGATCAGTATGTCTGTGTAGTGTTTTTAATGTGCTTTAAGACAAACCATGTGTAAATTCATAAGTCAACATCATTGCTATTTTTCTCATTAAAAAGACAGTTTCAAAAACGCGATTGAAATCTCTGGTGTTTCTGACGTCACAAACTACCTTGTAACCAGTCGCGTCAACGTGTAGGTGGGCTTTAGCATATCATTAACTATTCTCTGAAACTGTGGACGGAGTCTCAAGAGAAGCAGGTTATCCTGCTATATTTTTCTGTTGATATGAAAAATTGGTTACATTAAGCAATATAGCAGGTGAATTATGTATATGATGTATATTACGAACAATGATATGATTAACTGTAAGCCTTTCTCCACTGATGTTCTATGATGTTCAAAGCGTTTCTAAGGATACTGATTTTCAGAAGGAAGCTCTCTGACTGAGATGGCAAATGGGAACATGATTTGTGTAACATTAGCAGTTTCCCTTACAGTGAAATCGGCATTTTGAGCCGCCATGTTTCTACGGTAGCCCTAAACGGACAAACTTCTCGACAGAGTGCTAGCTACTCTCTGTTGTCTCAGACGACATCTTTGTCCTGTGTGAGCCACCGTAGCTTCTATATGCACTGCGAAAGGGAGGGGTGAGTGGTGGGCGGTTGCAATTCGCAACCTCACCACTAGATGCTGTTAGAATCACAGTGCACCTTTAAGGAATTTTCACAGGAAAAAAAACATTTGAATATGCCATTTTTGTGATGAAAGATGAGTTTTAAGGGATAAAAGTATTGAATACAAGGGGACTTTAATGACATTCCCCTGACACATTAGAAAGAATAACGAACATAGCTAAAGTGTGTTGATTCCGTAAGGGATCATTGTCAAAGTTGCAGTGACTTATTGAAAGTGAATGTAATCTGCGAGGTGATAATGCACACACATGCATGTTAGCTAAATGTACGTGTTTATTTATTTATTTAATAAAAAAAATAAAATAATGAGCTATGTTCATACGCTGCAGAAACTATCCATTCAAGCCACAGATAACAAAGAATAATTGTTCGACATAAGCACGAAAGCTCGAAAATAGCACTTTTGGCAAAGTTTCTGGCTGTTTCTATCCAGTTATTCAGAATAGAAAGAATGCGTGCTGTAGCCTACGTGTGACTCTGAGGGATGAGAGAGTGTGCGTTTCATTCAGAAATGATAACCCTATTCTTTTCAGCTTTACTCTTTACCATCCAGTGTTAGAGCTTTGGAGCCCTAAAAAGTAAAAATAATTGTTATTTGGTACTCATTTAAAATATACTGTATGTTTATTAATTATTAAACAATTCAGTGCCCTCTGAAGGCATAATTTTAGGTAGTTTGTGTTCGTGTGCGCATGCGTGCGTGTGTGTGTTAGAGAGTCTGGTGCTCAGCATGACCACACCATCCCCCTTGAAATATTTTTTTTTACCATTGGACCTCTGCATATAAACCTCAGTATTCTGGTGCACTCACACAAGAGGTAGTTGCGGTCACAACACGCAGGTGCACAATGATGTTGCTGTTCAAGCGAGTGATGTTTCTCATCTGGTCCTCATTGGACAAGTCATCAAGGTAGTAATTTGTGGAGAATCACAGAACAATGATGATTTGTCTGTTAATGTATTTAAAGAATTTGGCTTTGGCCCACTCAACCACAGCCTGAGGAAACAGTAAATGCGTAATAATTTATGTTGGACTAGGTAACTCTCGTCTGTGGTTCATTTAAGATATATAAAGCAGTCTTATTAATCTGTCCTAACCCGGCATGGCCATCGCATGCGTCACTACATTCCGTCAGTTGTTTGATTTCTGCAGCATTAAAATCTTGTTCCTCAAAAAGAATGATTATGTAAGTCGAGAAACATCAGATATTATTAAAAAAACATAAAAAGCATGCTGTCTGATTTATAACAATGCAAGATACACTACCATTCAAAAGTTTGGGGTCAGGACTTTTTAAACAAACTATTATTTGATCAGAAATACAGTAAAAACAGTAATATCGTGAAATATTATTACAATTTAAAATAACATCATTACCGGCACATGATCCTTCAGAAATCATTTTTTCAGAATTTATTTTTATCTTACTGACCCCAAACTTGAATGGTAGTGTGTGTGTGTGTAATTCTAGTTTAAATGCTATTCAGAAGCATTGTGATCATGCAAACACACAGAACTCTATATATGATTGGCTGAAATTTTGTTAAGAGATCATATAATACATTCACTGACTGTGTGCATAGAAAAACTGGAATATTTTCACTTTGTGCTGGTTAGGACACGTGTGATGAAAAGAGAGGATTAGAAAAGTATAGCAGAGATTCAGACATAGACTAAATCAGTTCCCCTTCCCAACACACACATACACACACACACTGTTCCATGGCCCAACCTGCCCTCAGTCCAAGGCTTCAGGGTCCCGCCTCACTTCCTCAGGAAACAGTGGAGAAAGGAAGTGGCTTTGTGTTGAGCTGTATGGCCACACTTTAAACCCACAGAGCTTCTGATGAATCAGGACATTTACTTACCCTCATGTCGTTCAAAAACCTGTATGATTTTCTTTCTTCTCTGGAATGAAAAAGGAAATATTTTGAAGAATGTTGGGGTCCAAACAACACTGTATGAACAAATTGTTTGGAATGATACAATAGGGCTGCATGATTAATCCAAATAAAACTGAAATAATGATGTGGTTCGGTGCGACTGTGCTACATGTTTCAGAGTGAAGCGCGGCATTGTGTTCATTTACACTTTGTTTTCATTGCCTCAAAGCATCTCAGATTGTAGTAAATGCTGCTCCACAATGAACCCCAATTTTATCTGCTCTTGTTGAGTCACTTTAATGTGCATTTGAAAACGCAACATGCGTCACCCGTCTTCCCAAATTTGAAATGAGAAGCGATTATCAACAAAAGATAAGCTTTAAAGTCCCACTGAAGTGCCTTGAAACGCGCAGCATTATTCATTGTGTTGATGTAATTTCCACTGAAACAGGGAGACAGGGCAGGACATATCGAACAGCTCCTCCCCTTTTTAAAATGCCCAATAGTGTATAATATCACAGCTCGGCCAGAGATGTTGAGCTTGGTAAAGCTGCAGTTTCCTCCTAATCTCTAACCGTTTCTCCTCCATATCTCTTTTAGATACAGCATTCTGTGCAGAATTCAAATGGGTCCGATACGTTTTGTGGTCTGCAGCAACTCGATCACATGATCCACTCTGTGCTACTACTATCGTGTTTCTGGACCGGAGCTGCGGCGGTTCACTGACTAACATGAAACCAGACTTATAGTGCACTCTCTGATCGTTCCCTATCCCATCGTTCCCTATCCCTTATATAGTGCACTGTCTGTTCATTCCCTATCCCCATATAGTGCACTGTCTGATCATTCCCTATCCCTTATATAGTGCACTGTCTGATCGTTCCCTATCCCCTATATAGTGCACTGTCTGATCATTCCCTATCCCTTATATAGTGCACTGTCTGATTGTTCCCTATCCCCTATATAGTGCACTGTCTGATTGTTCCCTATCCCCTATATAGTGCACTGTCTGATCGTTCCCTATCCCCTATATAGTGCACTGTCTGAGTCGTTCCCTATCCCCTATATAGTGCACTGTCCGATGGTTCCCTATCCCCATGTAGTGCACTGTCTGAATCGTTCCCTATCCCCTATATAGTGCACTGTCTGATGGTTCCCTATCCCCTATATAGTGCACTGTTTGATCGTTCCCTATCCCCTATATAGTGTACTGTCCTATCGTTCCCTATCCCCATGTAGTGCACTGTCTGATTGTTCCCTATCCCCTGTATAGTGCACAGTCTGATCATTCATAATCCCCTATGTAGTGCACTGTCCGATCGTTCCCTATCCCCTATATAGTGCACTAGATGTCATTCACTGTGTAAAAATGAGTAAATGTGTGAACAAGTGACCGATTTCAGCCAGAACTTAAGCGGCTGTTTATAATGTAGGGGACGGGGCTTCAGATTCTAGAGAGTATTTGATTGGACAGAAAATCTGATAAGAAGTTGAAGTGCAGAGTGATGTCATCAAAATCACTGATCCTTACTGGTGGAAGTGAGAGACTGTAAGTTTTGAACGCTAATTTTCTGAATGTGTTTTAGAGCACACTAGCTTATAGATAACAGTAAGCATAAGTAACATCTTCATACTATAAGCCGAAAAACTGTGTGAGAATCGTGAACATTCATTGCGTCAGGCTTGAGGTCAGTGATGCCAAACATACAGCATCATATTATATGCTTGTTTGAAAACTATTTTCAGGTTTTCTCTCTTGTACCAATTCGTTTCAGTCCTCATCATCAAAAGCATTTTTAGGGAATTATAATCTCAGATTGCTGAGAAGTGCAGTCAGTCACACAAATCACACACACATCTGAAACAAGGGCTTTTTATGTGTGCAATTAAACAAGGCACGCAGAATCCTTGACGATTAACTTAATAAAGTTACCGGCTTTCATCAGTGGAGAGTCTTGACTCATAATTCTGTCATATCCAGAGTATTGGCCTATCTGTTCTCAATTACGATCATGGAGCGGCGGGCGGGCGCTGAAGGGGCGATCAAAGCGAGGCTTTGCCATGTGTTTGCCTGCTGTTATGAGGTGATTTTGATTAAAACGCTCGGACATGTCCCCCTCTGTTAGCCGTTTCTTTCTCTATTTCCTTCGACCTCCTTTTCGATGCCCCGCTCCCCCTCTCGCTCCCTCCTTGGCAGGGCGTCTGGCCTGAGACACAGCGGTGATTGTTTTCCTGATGGCCTTGGATGTTCCAGAACTCATAGTTACAGCAGAATTCTTCCCACATGAGTGGATTTGGGAGATACTCCCTGTAAGCGCTGCCTGTGTAAAATGTTCCACTGGACAGATTTATAATGCTCATGAAAGGTGTGTGTGAGATCCACAGAAATGTGTAGATGTTGTATTTGTGCATCATGGTCGACCGTGGCCGAATCACATGGAGTCCGCACGCACACAGAAAACTCACCAGAACTGAAACGAAGTTTTACACATGGGAGGGTTTGCTGTATTTAGTTTTCTTTTTAATCTTTTAATTATAATGCTTGCAGATACCAGGAAGAATGCAGTGCTTTCAGCTCAATTTGATGCATTTTGCCATGACATCCACCCAAAATCAATGCAAATTCCAGAATATCCTGCCCATGTTTGCAGATTGAGCTAATGCATAAAAACGCTCAGATTAAACACTTCCTTTATTTACTATTTCGTAAAATTAACTTGAAACACTTTTCTTACTCAGTATTTTTGTCTGGTTTTCCAGTACAAATATCGAAACGTTCTTAAAACAATGACTAAAGATATTAAGTCTTGTTTACTGAAAACTTGATTAAAAATTAAGGAAAAATATCTGCCAGTGGCGTCAGAAATAAGTTTTTGTTTTTTGACCCCATTGAATTTTTTTTCTTTTTTTCAGAAAACAAGACTAGTTTAATAGCTTAAGTCATTTCTCTTCTTGAGTAAATGCATCTTTATTTAAGAATATTTAGATATTTGTACTGGAAAACAAGACAAAGATATTGTGTAAGAGCATCATTGTTTGCAGGGTTTGTGGATTGAAACGACAAAAAGGGACCTTAAAAATCTCATATTCTTAATGTGTTTTGTCTTGTGTTCAGTTGAAACATCTCCAAAGAAAATAAAAGCACTGCACAAGATATAGAGACTTATTTTCACAGATTGTATCGTGAATATAAGTATATTTTGTCTTACTACACTGGATTTTTATAACTGTTTTATACTTAAAACAAGTGAATTAATCTGCTTACTAAACAGCTAGACAAAACATTTAAGATACAATCTATAAGAAAAGTCTTGTGCTGTGCTGCTTTTCAAGTGAATTTATCTACTTTCAAGGATTTAAGATACTGGAATACAAGTCCAAAAAGCCTACTTAAAATCTTAATAAGGGTCATTCACACAGAAAGCATTTTTGTGTTTAAAAAAGCGAGACTAGAGGTCTAGAGATGTGGTTCTCAAACCTGTCCTGCACATTTTGTATGTTTCCCTTATCAGACACCCAATTTAGGTCTTGTAGTCTTTACTAATGAGCTGGTGAGTTGAATCAGGGGTGATCAATGAGGGAGACACAAAATGTGCAGGGCTGGGGTGGAAACAGGACAGGTTTGAAAACCTCTGGTCTAGAGATGTGTTCTTTAAAAGTTAAACCACAGCCCTGAGTGAGCTGTACACAGTCCGCCATTGTTTCGACAGCGGAGCAGGTGCAGAGAATGAACATGGTAGTCGTCATTTACTCCCGGCATCTGAGCCGCTGAAGACGCAGTGGATTACTTTTGTTTTTGAAGGGAATGCGCCCCAAAGTATACCTAAATTAATTTATGTCGACGCAAATCATTTCACTCCAGACTGCTTTGTGAACGAGGGGCAATGCAAGGCTGGCTTTGATGAAGTTGTTACTCAAGGATGGATCTGTACAGACTGTTCGTGATCCAGCTTATAGTCTCCGGAGTGATAGCCCTACTGGTCACGGCAGTAATGAAAGAGAGAGCGCACACTTTATTAGTTCATCAGAGTTGTTTTACGGATATATAGTTTACCAGTTTATTATGCACCCCCTGAAAAGGCATAAGGTCTGTATATATGTGTTATTGTGTAATTCGCTGTGTATGTTGATGATAAAGCAAGGGAGAGAGAGTGTTTATGGATAAGACTTTAATGCGCACTTCTTTTATGTGCTTTAATCAGCTCTTACGGTGATTTTCTGGAAGTGAAAACAGAAGCCTCATCTTTTGTCTAAAATACAATAAACTTCATAAAAGTAAAACTTCACACTGAGAGTTTCTGTTCTGACATTTTCATTCCGTGAGATGAGATTGTCCTGCATGAGCTCTTGAAGCTCCACCCTCTTCATGAAAGGGGGCTGGGAGAACCAGCTCATTTGCATTTAAAGGGACACACACAAAAATGGTGTGTTTTTGCTCGGCCCCAAAAAGTGGCAATTTTAACATGCTATAAAAAATGATCTGTGCTGTATTTTGAGCTAAAACTTCACATACACATTCTGGGGACATCAGAGACTTATTTTTACATCTTGTAAAAAAAAGGCATAATAGGTGCCCTTTAAAAAACTAATGCTAAAAAACTCTCAAGCTTACTGAAGACAAGTAAACAGTGATAAAGAAAGAGCAATACAGTAGTAGCAAACACGAATGAAATGGACCTGAAAAACTTCAAGCACTAGAAATAACACATAAAATGTATAAAGTAATCACATGTATAAAAAACAATGTATAGTCTTTACTTACTGTGTAAATTAAATATACATTTATTCTTATTAAAGTTACAAAACAACCCTCTACGCACACCTTGGCAATAGAATCGCCATTGGCTAGTAAAAATTTTTTTGTTTATTTGCCAGACTGATATACTATTTTATTTATATTAGAGCTGTCAAATCAATTAATCGCGATTTTATCCGTGTCCAAATTATAATTTTTTTAATATATATATATATATATATATATATATATATATATATATATATATATATATATATATATATATATATATATATATATATATATATATATATATATATATATAACATTGTGCACTGTGTATAATTGTGTATATAAATATGCACACGTGCATGGATATATTTAAGAAATGTTTTTATATTTATATATAAAATATTTATATATAATATAAATTATAAGAATATATATACATAGTATATACATGCAAATATTTCTTAAATATATACATGTGTATTCAAATATACATCTATATCGAGATCTACATCTATAATATATATTTAGATTAATCATTTGACAGCCTAACACACACACACACACACACACACACACACACACACACACATACACATACACACAGTGTTTCTGTAAAAAAAAATGATATTAGTAATAGATAATAGTAATTATTAATAAGATAATAATACTATTACTAATTCTACTACTAATAACAATATACAATGCACTAAGGACTGATGAGCTGCTGGGTTCATGAATATTAATCACGTCGTCTGCGTTCGCTCAAGCTGATTTGCTGAAATCAAAACAGGGACGGTAATAGATGCTCACCAGCCAATGAGATTGCCGTTTGCGCATTAGTTCCGCCCACTACTGGAAAAAACGCATGTTTTCTGCCTGTTCTTAAACACTGAGTAATTCCAAATGAACTCCGTTGTTTTGACAGAAAAATACAACAAAGAATATGGTTTACATGTAGCGCGTTACACGATTCTGCGTGGTATTTAAGACTCTTTCTCTTTGCGTGCGTGTGTGAGAGAGAGAGAAACGCAGCACTCTCTGCAAAGCGACGGCGAGTTGTGCACCTTCACACTAGAGTGTACGGTACGTCAGATACAGGTTCGCATTCCGTTGAGCTGAACTGAAATTGACAGATCGCTCGGCGTTGAGCGAAACTGTTTCTCTGAGTGTTCAGCTAGTGAAAATATATCTATGCTAAACTTTGTTGATTGTTGATAAATCAGGAGAACAAGTCAGCTCGCCAGTATGGCAGGTTTTTTGGGGGGGATTTTATAAGTCTAACCGTAGTCAGACCAATGTCGTCTGCAAATTATACAAGACCGTCATCCCCAACAAGACTGGTAATACCACCGCCTAGCTTTTATACTTTCGTCTGGCAGCGCGAGCCTCCACTGAGTGCGCGTGCGCCTTGTCCGTTTGCGGAGGTTTTATGCTTGACACGCCCGCTGTTCATTGAAACAACAGAGGGCAACTTGGAGTAATTGTTGTATAAACCATCAGGAAACAATGGCGAGAAGAAGTACACACGTGACAATGTTTACCAAAACCACACTACGAAAGACTCGTGTAAGCCCAGTATTACTTGTGGCATTAGAACAGAATATATGGATGGGAGAACATGTAACTAAATTAACCATCTCTTAAACATTTTCTAATTTCTCTAAACATTTTCAATTAGCTTCGTGAACATTTTTATCAAACATGGATCTTTATTTTCATTGAAAGGGCTTATTTCTGCTATTGTTGGCTCATTTTGTAAACATAAGCAACTGATTGAGACGCGCTCACTGGGTGCCGGTGTGATGAGACGCCGTGCTCGCCAGATTCACCTCGAGCTCGTGCGTATGCGTCTTGGCGCGAGCCGCGCGTGGAAAGTTCACCGCCAAGCGGAATGTGGTCTCGCGCTCTCAACACGCCACGACAGCCCACCAGCGTTGATGTCATTTATGCCGCGCGGACGCGTCGAGTATGAACATATTTACATTTGAATTATTTGAGTGTTTTCCATGGCTGTGTTGACATTTCTGCTTTTATAACTGAGGGGAATACATTTATATTTAAATGTAATATATTTTTCTCCTGGTCCTTATTTTAAATGGGTCATAAAAAATAATAATTATTGATATCGACCGATATGAAACCCTTATATCGTGATACAGCTTTCAGCCATATCGGCCAGCCCTAAATCCTAAGCAGATCCAAATTAACTCATGAATGAGTAATCGTACAACAGTCACTGTCAAGCAATCTCTTATTCTCTATGATTAGTTTTATGGGATGTTTGTGGTCTGTGTGGGTCTTTTCCAGGTTTCACACGTTGAACTCAGATTGAGAGTCAGCCAGCGCTTATCCAAATAACCATCCAATCAGATCTGCCCTTCACATGCGCGTATACGAGTCGGTTGGATGTTCTCTCTTCTGTGTATACGTAGGTGTCAAGAATAGACAAGGGACCCCCCATCTGCTTGGCTTGAAGTCCCGTTGGGAAGAGCTTTTATTTTGGGTGCCAAGTGTCAACTTTCTACAGGGGTGGGGTCGGGTACTTGAGATTTCTCTCTAAAATATCCGTCAATCCTCTTCTTTACCACGCTTTGTTTTTTTTTTTAACTCTCTCCTCCACAGACTTCCATAACCCCCCTCCGTTTGTCTCATTTCGTCTTTTGTTGCTCCCGGTTGTCTTGTAACTATAGCTGCCTTTTCTTTCTCTGTTGTTTCTTTTGTGACCTGTCCTGGCCCCCTCGCTCACCCCCCTCTTTCCTCTCTGTTATAAATATCAGAGTAAGTTTGGTTAGATGGTATAGAGTTTCCTTTGGTGAGGTCGCCAGCTTTGGCCTCTGGTCTCCAGTCGTAAACAGGCAGAGTTTGGCCTCTTCTGACCTGCAGGTTACGCTGACCAGGACTTAAATGGGACCTATTATGCTCTTTTTAAAAAGTTTTGATACTGTTTTGGGCTCTACTAAAATGGGTTTTCATGCTTGAATGTTCACAAACACAATTTTCCATTGTTGCACCGCTCTGTTTAGTTTCTGTCTCTATGAAGACCTTCCTTCTGAAAAGCACAATATGCTCTGATTGGTCAGTTGGATCAGTGTATTGTGATTGGTCAAGCTCTTCGAGCATTTGGGAAACGCTGCAAAGGTAGAGCTACCAAGATCATCAAGGACTCTAATCACCCTGCAAACCCTCATTTCACGCTGCTGCCATCTGGTAAGCGCTTCCGAAGCCTGATGGCCAAAACTGAGAGACTCAGGAGGAGCTTCTTCCCCCAGGCCATCAGACTCCTGAACTCAGTCACTTAACATCACGTGACCATCGATACACTGACATTGCACTGCACTTTCTGTTCTCGTTGTTACTGTGTAACAACCTGTTATAAACCTGTTTGCACATTATACTCTTATACATTTGTTAACCACATATTTATAAGTCTACAGTTTACTCACTGCACAGTCTACTTCAATTATTTTATTCCACTTCTTTATTTTTAAAAAAAAAAATTCTACTTGATTTATTTATAATTCTACAGATATATATATATATATATATATATATATATATATATATATATATATATATATATATATATATATATATATATATATATATATATATATATATATATATAATTTTTTTTTATCCTATTTCTATTATAATTTCCTCCTTGTGTTTTAACTGTGAATTTGCACTGTCCATGGAGCGGACCTGTTTACATTTCACTGCCGGTTGTATATTCTGTATATAACTGTGTATGTGACAAATAAAACTCTCTTGAATCTCTTGAAATGTCCCGCCCCTCACCATAACCGGCAGTTTCAACACACTACTAACTAACTCAGTCAGGCCCTGCTCGTTTATTCCTTTATTTAATAATCTTGAATTTTTCACTTACTATGTCAGCACAAGCTTTTATGTAAATCATTATACATGAGGCATAACATTTCATAACCACCTTTCTAATATTGTTGGGTCACCCTTTTGCTGCCAAAACAGCCCTGCCTCGTCAAGGTACGGACTCCACTAGACCTCTGAAGGTGTGCTGTGGTATCTGGCACCAAGATGTTAGCAGCAGATCCTTTAAGTCCTGTAAGTTGAGAGGTGGGTCCTCCATGGATCGGACTTGTTTGTTCAGCACATCCCACAGATGCTCGATTGGATTGAGATCTGGGGAATTTGGAGGTTAAGTCAACACCTCAAACTCGTTGTTGTGCTCCTCAAACCATTCCTGAAGCATTTGTGCTTTGTGTCAGGAGCATTATCCTGCTGGAAGAGCCACAGCCACCAGGGAATACCGTTTCCATGAAAGGCTGTACATGGTCTGCAACAATGCTTAGGTAGGTGGTACATGTCAAAGGTAGCATCCAGCAGATGGCAGGACCCAAGGTTTCTCCGCCGGCTTGCCTTCTTCCCATAGTGCATCCTGGTGCCATGTGTTCCCCAGGTAAGCCACGCACATGCATCCGGCCATCCACGTGATGTAAAAGAAAAAGTGATTCATCAGACCAGGCCACCTTCTTCCATTGCTCCGTGGTCCAGTTCTGATGCTCACGTGCCACTGTTGGTGCTTTCGGCGGTGGACAGGGGTCAGCATGGGCACCCTGACTGGTCAGCGGCTATGCCGCCCCATACACAACAAACTGAGATGCTCTGTGTATTCTGACACCTTTCTATCAGAACCAGCATTAACTTCTTGAGCAGTTTGAGCTCCAGTAGCTCGTCTGTTTGATCGGACCACACGGGCCAGCCTTCGCTCCCCACGTGCATCATTGAGCCTTGGCCGCCCATGACCCTGTGGCCGGGTCACCACTGTTCCTTCCTTGGAGCACTTTTGATAGATCCTGACCACTGCAGACCGGGAACACCCCACAAGAGCTGCAGTTTTGGAGATGCTCTGACCCAGTCGTCTAGCCATCACAATTTGTATTTTATAAGAATAATCTTATAGTATGATGTCCTCTTATATGTCAGATTAGATTTTCTTTTATTCTTTTATATATTTTTCTTATATTTCTCGGTTCATGACCCCTTTAATTGAGACATTTCTTTTATTGACGACAGGTAATAAAAGAAATGTCTCAGAAAGATCATATATTGCATATACAAAATATCTAGTCTTTTTTTCTAAGTTGAATTTCATAAAATGTTTTTATTTATTTTATTGTTAGTTGAACGTTGAATCTGCCTTGCAATAGCTTGTCAAAGTGCATTTTGTGATTTGCCTTCTGTTCAAAGGATAGGCGTCTTAGAAAACAACATGATTATGCTGCTTGCGCACACATGATGCTTTCATGTTTATGTCAACAGTGCATAATGCACTATGGGAGGAGTTCAGTTGGAGTTCTGTTGCTGTTTAACCGCTGATTTTCTGGTCTTGCGGTGGGACTGTAGTACTTTTATGGTTTCTGTTATTTTTAAATATAGGTGGGTGGGATCGTAACAGTGAAATGAACACTAGCCATTGTGAGGCCGTTTGCACTACATTCCTCTGCCGTATCACAGTTCAGCCCACACGCCCCCTGCCTGTTCTCTCTCTCTCTCTCTCTCTCTCTCTTTCTTGCGCTCTCTCCATCCTCTATAGTGTTTCTGTGGCAGCTCTCTGATGGAATGTGTGGAATTCTTTGCTCAGATTCCGAGTATGAAAGCGATAAAGTGGGCAACAACCTCATAAAGGAATAATACAATTAGAAACGAGAAGAACCAGACTCTCTGCAACTCTTTATACTGTGTGTTCCCTGTTCAGAAGATATCAGTGTCACTCACACCTGGCCTCTATTCATGTGTTGTGCATTCATATTACATTTCATATTGATTTCTCCTGTGGTTTTTATAATCCTCTCTCAGTTTTATATGATCATATTATTCTCCACTATGCAGAAGAATGTAACTATGATAATAATAAGTGTCTTCTATCTATCTATCTATCTATCTATCTATCTATCTATCTATCTATCTATCTATCTATCTATCTATCTATCTATCTATCTATCTATATCTATCTATCTATCTATCTATCTATCTATCTATCTATCTATCTATCTATATATATATATATATATATATATATATATATATATATGGATGTGAAATGAGATTTGTGAGTAGCCATTCCCAAAAGCTTTCACTGTATGTAAAAGTGACATTTTGCATCTCTTTTTGTTCTAGAAAATCATACAGGTTTGGAATGACATAGATATTAGAATGGATATTGACAGAAATGGCATGTTTGGGTGAACTAAGTTCTATCAACGGTAATTAAGCTGTTAATTATCACAGACAATAATTTTGTTGTCCCATAGACGGTACATGTCTATCTATGGAGCAATGCGTTTCTTTTGAACAGAAATATGAGTTACAGGTACATTATTCATATTCTTCATATCAGAGTTGTTTAACCCAAAATATTTCAGTACTACAAGTACTGTAGTTTGACATTTAGTAACCTTATTCCCCTGTGGATTTCTTCAAAAGTGTTATATTCCACTAGTTCAGCTTGTCGTGAGTGTGTTCTGCGGTGGATTAAGTTTAAGTTTGGCTTTACACCCCTGTTTGCATTCGTAATCACATCAACATAACTCGGTTATGTTCTCCATAAACAGTGCTCAGACCCTCCCTGACTCGTAATAAATCCCTGACTCGATCCTGCCGCCTGCTGGGGAGTTTAGAACTGCATCGTTTAAAACTTGAGGTCAGTTTGCAGTCTTGTAGAGAGACTAATCTAACAAAATCACCAATTTCTAGTAGCTTTTTAGCCTTTTTTTCTTTTTACTTTTACAAGTCTGGCAACACCCAAAACAGGATAGCCATGTGGTGCACAGGATATCCTGCCTGTACTTGCACCTCGCTGCCTTTTGTTCCACTGCACATTACTGTTAAAACATACAAGGGTGTTTCATCTTTGGGCACCTTTGGGCTTTTAGAAAATAAACTCTAAAAACATACTTGTTGTCACATTCTCACTAGTTTATTTATTTTGTCTACTATTAGTGTCCAACAAGAGGAATTTTGTTATTTTTTCTAAAGAGTCATGAATATTTTTATTGATGTAAGTTCCACACATCAACTCAAATAAAACTACTTTCAATAATATTGCCATGAACTGAGCTAAATAGGCCTAAATAATGCAAAATTATTCAATAGACTTAAAGTACCCCTATTATGCCATTTTAAAAGTTCTTTAAACAACAGGTTTACATGCTCCCAAGCTTAAAAAACATTTGAACCTTCTCATAATATAAATTGCAGCATCACCTCATTTCTAAATTATCTAAAACCATTTGTTCGAAGATTCAGTCTCTCTAAACCCCTCCTTTCTAAGAGCTTACTCTGCTCTGATTGGTCAGATGCCCCAGTCTGTTGTGATTGGTCTACTTTGCTCTGATTGGTCAGATGGCCCCATCTGTTCTGATTGGCCTACTCTGCTCTGATTGGTCAGATGGCCCCATCTGTTCTGATTGGCCTACTCTGCTCTGATTGGTCAGATGGCCCAGTCTGTTCTGATTGGCCTACTCTGCTCTGATTGGTCAAATGCCCCAGTCTGTTGTGATTGGTCTACTCTGCTCTGATTGGTCAGATGGCCCCATCTGTTCTGATTGGCCTACTCTGCTCTGATTGGTCAGATGGCCCAGTCTGTTCTGATTGGCCTACTCTGCTCTGATTGGTCAAATGGCCCAGTCTGTTGTGATTGGTCTACTTTGCTCTGATTGGTCAGATGGCCCCATCTGTTCTGATTGGCCTACTCTGCTCTGATTGGTCAAATGGCCCAGTCTGTTGTGATTGGTCTACTTTACTCTGATTGGTCAGATGGCCCAGTCTGTTGTGATTGGTCTACTTTACTCTGATTGGTCAGTTGGCTCAGTCTGTGATTGGTCAACCGCTTAGAGGGCATGTCTGACACCAAATGACTATTAGCATATCTGAATTTCAGCTCTTCCTCACTTGATACACTGTGATATGAACAGTAACTATGGCGTCGGTTTCACCATATCAATCTCATCCTTTGGAAGTGCATTAAAGCGGATTTGCTTTGGCAGCAGAAAACAGCGTCTTCTTGACATGAACAACACAAACCAAACTCTTCCAGGCTCAGCTACACCCACAGTGTTTGAGGACGGGGAAAGGCAGACGTTGTTCACCGGCAGCCAATGAAGACCATAGGCTGGCATTATGCAAATGTGTTACTAATCTATATAGGTTTATGCAGGAAGTAGGACTGGAATTACTGACGACTTACATTCACAAACAGCTGTTACAAACTGCATGAAAGAGAATATCCCAAAAAGCATAGTAGGGGCACTTATATATGCATGCATAAACAAATCACTATGATCGTTTGTTGTAATGTGTGCAGATTTCGTTTGTAAAAGTATTTTTGGTTTCAGCTGGTGATTCACCATATAAAACACAACTGAGGTCACTCATGCACTTATATTAATTTCAACCTCTATTATTTATTATAATCTGGATCATATTTTCTTTGACTTGTTTTTTGAGCATGAGGGAACGTCACACGACCTGTCCAGGTTGACATCTGGGATACCACATAGCTTTATTTGTGATTTTTAGAGCTTGTTTGAACACAGTTTTTGTTTTCTCTTCCCTTTTATGTTGTCATGTCAGATTAGTATTATTTGGCTTTAGCATTGATTTTCCCCTGACCCCATCAAACGCACATGTGATTTATTTTTGGACGTGACCCATCAGTCATCCACCACTGCATTAGACGGCTATAAAACCATTAGTCATCTCTTCTGCTGCATATAATGCAATGGTTTAGGCATGTGTGGCATCGTCAGTATATGTGCTCGTTTCGGTTCTAATGGTTCTGGTGGGCGCGTAGCACCAGGTGCAGGTCCTCTAGGGCCCTGAAGAGTCGCTCAGTTTATTTTCAGTGTGTTTGCACTGACTTGTGCTCTGATCTCCATGCTTTAAATAGACGGGCTGTATGCGGCCATGCGGGTAAACGGCAGGGGTTAAACATGGATCTTGTTAGACATTCCCTGTTTTTTTGTGTGTGTGTGTATTGTGCAAAAGCCTCACATTAGTAGTCTTTACATGCACATTTTGCATGCCGTTTTTAATTGACCACACCTAATATTTCTGATTAATTTAGGATGCCAGAATTAGGCGCAGACGTGGCCCACCACGGTCCTGCTGACATCAGCACACAGGCAGGCGTTTCCCAGGAAGAGGCTCCTGGGAGTAAAACATATCCGACTGCCATTTAAGGAGCACTTGCTGTATCTGCTGACTTTCTCACATATTTCGCTTGATGGTGTGAAAAGGTTCTCATTAAGTAAGAGTAGTACGTTCGGATGCACTCAACTCATGCTTCTCTTCTTTTAATCGGAAAGCTTCTTCTTATTCCTATATTTTTTGTTTGCAAAGCAAATGAAAAGCAGCCAGCATTGTTTCATTGCATGTTTTGTCCATTTCCATACTTCCAAAAATGTGGAATGTAGTCATAAAACGGAATGGTGAATGTGTTTAAAGTTGTCAGAGCAGGAAAGGGTTAATTGCAAGCCGTCTGCTGTGTGTGCCTCCCCTTCTCCCTCTCTCTTCTCTCTCACACACACACACACACACTCATGCGCTCACACTCAGGTGTGACGGAATACAGGGATTCATTCTGGAATACTCTAAATTCTGTGAGTATACGCATTCTGCCCTCACTGTAGGTGACATTAATGCATCAAGCCTACATTTTGACCCTTGGGTAACTTCTAGACCAGGATAGTAGCAGACGGTACTGCATTTCACTGTTAAAAATAGAGTGAAGATGTTTAGATACTGTTTCTGTTTAAAGTTAAATTATTTGTATTGTGTCAGCTTTCCAGTGAATGTTTGTGACTTTTGCATGACTAGTAGAGCTGCACGATACTGGATTAACTGAGAATCAATTTGAAAAATGCAATTCTGCTATAATTCCGTATAGACAAAAACGTGTAAAATGTACTAAAAGTTCTGACAAAATGTCACTTGCTGCAGTCTTTTTAAGAATATTTAATTAATTTGAATGAATGATTCAATGACTCACTGGATGAATCAGTGTTTTTGAACGACTCTTGAGTGAGTGATTCAATGACAAATACTTTTTTTTAACGCACACTTGTCGCCACCTACTGGTGTAACAGTGTAATTGATACAATCTTTATTTGAAGCATCAAGTTACTTTCGAAAGGTGATTTGCTTTATTTTCATCGTTTCTGTTGACGTCAGTTTATATCTGAAATATAATGTTTTTGTAGTGCTTCTGTGATGATTTGAATCATTGTAAGACAGAAATGGTGACTGTGTGATTTCTTATATATGACAACTGCTCTTTCTGGATCAGAGACTGCATTACAGCCTGAATGAATCTGAATGTTCGCTGTGATCGTACTTGTCAAAGGTTTAATACACAGATCCAGATCATTTGTCATTTATAGGAATAAGTGGGATCATGTGGGTGTTGCAATCTTGTACTGATTAATCGTGCAGTTCTAATGACTAGTTGTTTGTGATTACTGGATAAGGGTTTATAGAAATTATTTTGATTTAAAAAATCGTTTAGATTCAGATCTAAAATCCCAAATCCACTTTTCTGAAAAAAGTTCAGATGGATTTGCCAATGAATCATTCAGAATGTTTTCTTTTGAATGAATCAAATCAGTGGCCAGTTGCATAAACTTCTTAGACTAGTATTAAAAGGTAGTCATCTAATTTTTTTCTTCAAGGCTTGGTCATAACTTTTTTTTTAAGTCAGTTACATAAAAAGGTAGACTGGTCTAATTTGGATCCGAAAAGTAAGACTGATGATTAGACGTGATAAACTGCTAGTTAGTCAAACTAGTTCTTGCACAGTCTTAAGTTAGCGGCTATGTTTATGTAACTGGCCCCAGAAATCACAAAACACTGACTTTACATGAGAAATTTCATTTCTAGCCACTAAAATATTTTAGAAAATGTTGACAGAAATTTGATGACTTGACAACAAGACCTTTTAACGCTTTAATACACACATTAGCTGTTCTGCAACATACTGTATATAGCAGTAACATATCTGCATATTTATATAGCCTATATAATAATATATTTAAATACAATCTATATATATATATATATGTGTGTGTGTGTGTTGGCAGTGTGTGTACACAACCACCCTATAATGGTAAAAAATCCACCTACTCCTTTTTTTTAATCCCTATAAATCATAAGCAGTGTCTCAGAAGAAGCCGTTTGCAGATTCTGGGCAATGGGACGTCACATTGTATAGGCCCTGTCCACGAGTGTTGACTGAAATGTATTAGCATAGACCCCGCTCTCAGAGAGCTGTACACAGTCCGCCATGTTTATCTCCTCGCCAGAGCGTTTAACAGCAGCATTCAAGTAAGAAATGTGTTTTTATTAAAGCTACTAAAGTTCATTCAGTCAAGAGCAGTGAGTGATTTTCTGTTTATCTTCTGTTGTTTGATTCATATTAACCGTACTGTATATTACACTGCTCTCACTTTAATACACAGATCTAATATGCACACGGGATTTCTGTACTTGCTGCATACGTGCACAGACATAACCAACTGTTCATGTGAACTATGTGTGTTTCTGACATAACCTTGTGTGCATTTGACAGTTTAATTGCAATAACACATGAGAGAGAACTAGTCTAGTTTAATAGCCTACTCACGGACGCACTGACATCCAGCTCTCTGTGCGCATGCGTCGGGTGTGTGTGCTCAAGTTGAGAGTGATATGGCTTTAAAACCATAGACTGTGAAAAAAATATGGACGTAGTAGTGTCCGTGACATCGCCCATAGGTTTCTGAAGAGAGTTTTTGAAGCCTCAAAGTTGGCTGTTGCCATCTTGGCAGTGCGTCACTCCCGAATAACTGAAATGGGCAAAGAGGCGGGAAGTGGCTGGAGCTGAGGTGATGACTAACAGACAGCAGACAAACGGCTATCCACCTGTCACTCAAAGTGGCCACTCCTTAATTATGCAGAACTTTAAGGTTTTATATAATGTAAACGAATGAGTTATAAAAAAATTCACCCCCCTCACAGTCATCATGAAGGGCAAAATTAGCCGTATAGACCAAAACCACACTTTGTACCCAGACTGTAAACATGTGTTATTCTGCTGTAAAGCTGGGCATTTTAACATGGAGCTCAATGAGAGTCTGCTCCCTTCTGGAGCCTGTCTCTAGTGGCCAGTCGATGAAGTGCAGTTTAAGTCACTTCAGTATTGGCTTCAGGATAAACTGGGGGAGGTTGCCGCTTGTTTAAAACGCATGCAGATGATAATATTTCATGATGATGAAGAACTGCAATGTCACGTGAGCGTGTCCGCAATAGAGATGATCATCAAAACCAAACAGATGTATCATGTTTCAGTTTTCATTTGTGTGTTCAGGAGCTGTGAAGGCTCCGCCCTCTGGGGCGGGGAGCAGCAACTCATTTACATTTAAAGGAGACACAACAAAACAGCTCATTTTTCTCAAACCCAAAAATTGCCATTTTCAAAAATATATATATAATAAAAATATATATATATATATATATATATATATATATATATATATATATATATATATATATATATATATATATATATATATATGTGTGTGTTTAATATATTAAATGATCAGTTAATAATTTGAAACTTCACAGACACATTCTGGGGACACCTGAGACTTGAGAAGTGTTTCATAAACTCATCTCTGAACTTTCTAGGTGTTCATTTACTGTTTCGTCATAGTTGATCTTCAACCGCAGCATTTTTTTATAGCGTCTGGCTGCTGTGAGGTTGGTTTTGATGTGTCTACTCAAGTAAGAGTTCCAGTAGCTCGTGTGTCTCGCGGTGCTGTCAGGACGCCAGCGTCGCGCTGCTCTTTCCCTGCGCGTGCTGCATGTGAGGAGATCTCTGCCTGAACGGTATGTGACGGCTGCGTGTCTCCAGGCTATTATTGACCGCTTGGATGAATGGGTGAATAGGTGCATGAGAAAACAGTGAGGTAAGAGCTTTATTAGGCCCTTTTAGACTAGCTGCATGTCTGAGATACTGTCTGTCTCTCCAAAGTGCCTGTTGGCGTTTGAATGCATGTAAAGGATAGGCTGGATTCACAGTAGGCATGGACTGAATGGCCAAAATCTTTTATAATGATAAAGGTATATCACAAAAATAGTTAATGTTCCTGTAAATTCAACCCTAAAATGTTTTAAATAATACATAACAATGCATTGATGATAATTGTCGGATAATCCAGTGAATCTTTTTACAGTTATTATCACTGAAGCATATATTGATGGACTGTGATAGTTTGTGACAGTTGACTCTTATGAAAAGATTTTTAATGACGTAAGACCAGATCTAGTTTTAGCATTTTTATCTAAGATAACATTTAAAAAACACTCTTTTTTTTTTTTAATCTTTCTCGCTCTCACCATGAATATAGCTGGGGTAGCTTGCAGGGATTTAAATTATAAACAAACAAAAAATATTCTCAATATAATGGATGCAAAACATTTGTTTTAAATTATTTATAACATCAGTGCACAAACTACTATTATTAAGTTATAAAAAAAAAAAAATCAAGATTATTATAAGTGGTTGTAGTTTGAAGCCATTGTATTCAAAGCCATTGTAAAAGTCAGTTCAGTGGTGTAATGGTTCAAAAATAGATTGCTGCTATTAAAATCAACAAAGCAGTCAGTCATCAATAACAGCATTTGCAGAGTGGACTGTAGTTTTCTGCTTTTCGGGGATATACTGTCATGTGGCTCATCCCTAGACCGTCTGCAGTGAGCTGAACGCCTGTGATATTGGTTTTGATGAGAGACAGACTCAGAGTTCATAGCTCAACTCGTGACATCAGCTCAGTGTGACGGATGTGTTGACAGGGTCTCTGCGCTCCATCATAAACAGCGTTTTACCTGCCAGCTGACACAACACAGAGACAAAGAGCAACTATTGTTAGGTACAATATGTAGTGGACTACCTGAAACCCTCTTATAGTTTTCAACTGAACCAAACCGTTGAGTTTCTGTGAGAAAAGGCGGAGAGGTGTTACAGCTGGCATAGCTACCGCTCAAGGACTGTATTTAGTAACATGGTTAGAAAGGTTGGAATGCACGAACGAGTCGCACAAGCAAACATCATATCTGTGTTTAGAGACATTCCCTCCCTCCCTCCCTCCCTCTCTCTCTCTCTCTCTCTCTCTCTCTCTCTGTCTGTCTCTCTCTCTCTCTCTCTCTGTAAAGAAGCATTAAATTGATCAAAATTGACTGTAGTCAATAATTGTATTTAAAAATTAAAAATTTTGTATACATTGTTCTATGAATGTGCAAATTAGCCCCGCCTCCACTCACTCACTAGCTCAGAGATCCACTGGTTGTCGATCACACGTTGACGTGATTGGTCACGTTGACGTGATTGGTCGTACTAGTGAACACAGTCCAGCGGGGCGAGGGGGGAGCAATCGAACTCGAGTTCGCCTGCAAATTAGCCCCGCCTCCACTCACTCACACCAGCTCAGAGATCCACTGGTTGACGATCACACATGATTGGTTACAAGATCTACAAGACGTCAGAAACACCAGTGATTTGAGACCTTTGAGTCTTTGGTTCACTGCAGTTTTAAGGAGAAAATACTCAGCAATTGTGCTGACTTATGAATTTGCAATTAAAAACACCACATAGACATATAAACAACATTAAAACTTGATTTTCACCACAGGGGGACTCCCTCCTATCTGTCTTAAGGATAGAGCAGAACAGACTTTTATATTATGACAGTCAAAGGGAGGTCATGCAAAACTAAACTATGACTTTTTGGTGAAAAAAAAAAACTTTGACTAATTTAATAAGGCTTTATTATTTCTCCAATGTACAATAAAGAATTAGTTTCTTCTTTCTGCACAGACGCATTGCTTGCAGATCTCGAGTCTTCCACCGCCCATATCTCCAAGTGCCCAGTGTTTCTACCCGAGGAGACGCCATATTCCTACCCCACCGGAGGGCACCTTTTTCAGGATGACTCCCCTCCTCCGCCCCTGCCCCCTCCGCCCTCAGCTGAGGCCCTGAACGGATCCCTGTCCCCGCGGCCGGACTCCCAGCACTCCTCACAACAGGTTCAGCACAAACTATCTTGGGCCTTTCCAAAATAAGATATTCACATCAACTCAGTGTGTCTTGTTATTGCATATGGGTACAAATATTTATGACTACTGTATGTAGTTTATCTGTGGTTCTCAACTGATTTTACTTAGTACTCATATTTTACATATTAAGTGGTGATCCAACATTTAGGATTCACAGACTTTTTTTTTGTCAGCCAAACCCCTTTGATCTAAAATATTTATTAATAATTATCTGATTTTCTGGCTAATGGTCAATTGACATGCAGATACATTTTTATTTTATTTTATTTTCTAGAGCCCACTGCAGTACAAAAAAATTTTAACATTTGTAAAATTACTAAATACTAAAATAAACTTTACTGGCCCAACAATATGGAAAATTAACCCATTTTGGGTCATGACACGCCAGTTGAGAATCAATGCATTGAAATATATTATATTTTCAGTATAGGTTTGCATAAAAATGTATGCATTTTGGTTTTCTTCTGTTCAAATTCAGTCTCTGGGCTCTGCTCATAAAAGCACGTTGTCTCGGGACAGCAGTCCACCAGCGTCTCATACAGAAGAAGACCACGTTTACAGGTGAGTTACAGTACCACAGATGAGAATTATTGACAGCTCATTCTGATAATAGTCAAGCAAAATCTCATTCTGTGATGTGATCCACCATAATATCCTTTCTATTAGGGCTGCTCGATTATGGCAAAAATCATAATCACGATTTTGGTCAGTATTGAAATCATGATTATTGGTGGGTGATATGATTTAAAGTATTATTTCATGATATGAGTGATTTTAAATATCAGTAAAATGTCACAATTATTGATGCTTTAGCAAAAAGTAATGCTAGGTTAACTAATGTAAGAAAAAGGTCCTCAAAATAATTACATGAGACAAGTAAATAGTCAGAAATACAATAAGAACAAAGGTTTATTAGGCTGCTGTCACTTTAAGAGCTGCACGGATCCAATATACTGTTACGCACTCGTTTTCTTTTCCAACTGTGTATGTTTCTATTTAAGATATAACCTCGTGTTTACTTGAATACTCTCCAAAAAAGGCATTTTGACCTTTTTTTGTGTACGTGATGCGTATCCAAAGCTCATTTGCATATACTTGTTTGGAGCAAGCAGACAGAAAGCCGCCTGGGGAACAGTGTCTCTTTTGCGGCTTAGTTAGCTTTTAACACTGGTTAATGTCAAATACGGCCTGCAGTTTAGCAATAGTAGACTGCATTTTACAACACATTTTTTTGGGGAGAAACGAAAGCGGACTGCTGTGAAGCAAAGCGGTGGTGCAATGGTGCGCTGGACGGAATGTGGCAGTGGCACAATAATCGTTTTGCCTCGATTATCTTGTTTTCATAATTATTGGAAGCCAAAATCAATTACGATTAATCGCACAGCCCGGCTCTCACATCTATAGTCATGAAGGTCTTTGAGAGACTCATTAAAAACACCATTTGCGCCTTCATTCCTGGCACTTTGGACCCTCTTCAGTTTGCCTATCGTCCCAATAGATCGACTGAAGATGCCATCTCTCATGTCCTCCACTCCTCCCTCACTCACATCGACAGCAAAAGTGGGAACTACGTAAGGCTGCTATTTATTGACTATAGCTCAGCCTTTAACACCATAGTTCCCATTAAGCTAACCTCCAAACTCCTGGATCTCGGCCTGAATTCTTCTCTCTGCCACTGGATTGAGGACTTCCTCACTGGCAGGCCTCAGGTGGTGAGAATAGGCCAGTCCACCTCCACCTCCATCACCCTGAGTGTGGGAGCTCCACAGGGCTGTGTCCTGAGTCCCCTGCTCTACTCTCTCTACACGCATGACTGTTTGTCCACACACAGCTCCACCTCTATCATCAAATTTGCTGATGATACTGTTGTCCTGGGCCTCATTTCCAACAACAATGAGACGGCATACTTGGACGAGGTGGAGCATCTAACATCATGGTGCCAGGACAACTGTCTCTCTCTGAATGTTGGCAAGACCAAAGAAATGATTGTGGACTTCAGGAAGAGACAGCAACGGACATACTTCCCCCTCATGATCAGCTAAAATCATCAAGGACTCTAATCACCCTGCAAACCCTCATTTCACGCTGCTGCCATCTGGTAAGCGCTTCCGAAGCCTGATGGCCAAAACTGAGAGACTCAGGAGGAGCTTCTTCCCCCAGGCCATCAGACTCCTGAACTCAGTCACTTAACATCACGTGACCATCGATACACTGACACTGCACTGCACTTTCTGTTCTCGTTGTTACTGTGTAACAACCTGTTATAAACCTGTTTGCACATTATACTTCTTTGTACATTTGTTAACCACATATTTATAAGTCTACAGTTTACTCACTGCACAGTTTACTTCACTTATTTTATTCCACTTCTTTATTTTTATTTTTTATTTTTTTCTACTTGACTTGATTTATTTTATAATATATATATATATATATAGTACTTTATTATTCTATTTCTATTATAATTTCCTCCTTGTGTTTTTAACTGTGAATTTGCACTGTCCATGGAGCGGACCTGTTTACATTTCACTGCCGGTTGTATATTCTGTATATAACTGTGTATGTGACAAATAAAACTCTTGAATCTACCCATACATATAAATTTATGCATTTTGGTCATAGTGTTTGCCCAGGTCCGGGCCACATCTGGTACATGTGGATTCCATACGTAGCGGACGTGTGCCGGATCTGGGCCGACTCTATGTTGCTGTCTGGGTACTTTCTATGTCCTGCTACAATTAATAATTAAACCCTTATTGGCACATTTCTATTTGTCCAGTTTTCCTAACAAGCAGAAGCATTCAGATTCATCATCCACAGCCATGACTTCTGCCCTGGGCAGCAACCTTTCAGAACTGGACCGCCTTCTTCTGGAACTTAATGCTGTACAGCAAAATGCCCCATCTTACTCCAGTACAGGTAAACACAGAGACACACTAAATATTTAACTATATTGCTTTCTATTAAATTCTGTTGCATTATTTTCCTGTTACCATTGTGAAGCTGCTTTGAAACAATCTTCTTTGTAAAAAGCGCTTCATAAATAAAGGTGACTTGACTTGACTTGACACTTAAGACTTGTTCACGTCAATAGTGGTGCAAGCAATGCAAAAATTAAGACATAAAAAATATGTACTTTGAAATCTTTTCTCTCCAGAGGATGCAGCACCTCCATTGCCACCTTGCAGTGTCGCCCACTATATACAGGAAAATGGAGCCCACCCAGGCATTACACTGACACCAGCAGCACAGGACAAACCTCAGAGGAACGGAGCGAAGGGGACAGAAGATGGTCGCCCCACTGTGGAAAGTCTTCTAAATGAGTTGGAAAGCTCTGTGCCTTCCCCAACGTAAGATCACCAGCACATCCATCTCCAGATGGGGGAACATGGATTTGCTTTGTGGGTTTTAATGGAATGCCATTATTTGTGTGCACAGGCCAAGCCCTTGTGCTCTGACGAGTGATTTGACGGACGGTCAGGTGGACACACCTTCCGAGCAGCAGGGAAGAATATCAGCAACCTCTGCTACACGAGAACTGGATGAGCTCATGGCCTGTTTATCAGATTTTAAGGTGCAAAGCAATTTGGGTGTGGTGTGTATGTGTGTGTGTGTGACATGGAATGGCTTTACTAGGACAGTGTAAGTGAGATGAAGAGACATTGTGTCTGGGAATGTGTGCTGAACTATGTTGTTTGGGTGATCTATTTTCAGGACTTTCTGCTCGACAATCTAGACTACGTTTCCCAAAAACATTGTAAGCAAATTGTTGAGACCATTGGTGCCAATGGTCTCTAGAATCTTATTGGGCTTATGCTGCTGTTGGGAAACTCATTCTTCATCTAACCTCCGCAAAATTTACATTTGCAAAAAATGTCCTGCTCATCTATGACTTCTAGCTTCAGTTTCATCTCATTACTTCAACATTGTGTCCAGAATCTGTTCTGTTTTTTCCTCAGCTGTTCTGTACATCTCATTGAAGCTTTTTCTTAATTATTTCTCATTCTCTGCCTCCCTTAATCTGTCAATCTCTTCTGTTTCCCCTCTTTCTTCCCCTGTGCCCTCTTTATGTCCTCCAGCCAAGTTCCTTAGGCTCCCTGAACTCTGAGCCACTATTTGAGCAAACTACTACCATTGCTGAAATCCACCCTCCTCCTATGACTGCCGTGTCAAAATCCCTGTCCTCTAGCCTCCCAGTGGAACCAAGTCGATATTCCCCAGGTCTCTCCTCTTCTTTAAACTTTGACCTGCACATTGTGGAGGAATCGGGTGAACCGGGGGCTGTGCCTCCACTATCTAGTGGCAAGCCTTCCTCTCGACTATCTCCACCTGCAGCATCCAGTCCTCGTTTTTCTCCGGTGTCTGACCTCGGATTGGATTCTGCCATTGATGTTTCTGCTTCCCTGCTCTCCTCCCAAGTGGAGTCTCTAGTGGTTCTCTCTCAGACTATAACCACGACTACCGCACCTGGAGGTCGGGATCTTTGTCCTGTCAGGGAGGGAAGTCCTTATGCCAAACTGACAAGCTCTGGTCTGAAGTCTTATTCACCTCTCGCCAAGTCTCCTAGTCCAACAAGTGCCCCAGCGGTCAACAGAAACCCTGAAAGAGTTAGCCCATTGATGACACCAGCATCTATTGATCTGTATCTCTCCAGTTCTGAAGCAAAACCTTTGAGCCCAGTGCCATCACTTCCCAGATCCCCACTTCCTACAGTCTCTGAATCACCATCTCTGTCTCTTCGCAAAGCTGTTTCACCTCCTCTAATCCTTTCCTCTTCCCCGTCTCTAGTGGTTCCCAAGTCTCCAAGCCCAAACCCATCATCAGGACAGCCTGAGCCAGCTGTTTCTCTCAAACCCCTTCATCCCACTAGGCTTGAACCACCAACCTATGAGCCTTCTCTTGACGACGCCTTAGATAAACTTCTCGCCATGAGCTTCAGCAGGCCTGAGAACGAAATTACATCATCAGCGGCTTCACGGCTCGCTTTTGAAGCACAACCAGAAGTATACGAGGAGACAATAATGTCAGTGGAACGCGGCGACATTCATCCTGACACACACACGGAGAGTGAAATGGGGGACGGGCTCTTGGAAGATCAGTCGGACTGCAGGAGTGATCTTGACTGGGCTGACATGGAGCTGAAGATGGCCTATGAAGGACCTGATGGCTCCATGACCCCCATGACTGAAGCAAGCTGGATGGATGACTCTCTCACTCCGTCGTCTTGCCCTGGAACTCCGGACGCCCAAATGGACCATCCCATGCTCCATATGGCTGGCACAATGGACAGGATCTCAGCCTCAGGACACGTATGGATGAGACTGCAATGCTTGTTGATTGAGAATGCTGTGTGGTCTGGAGTTATTTCAAACAAGGCTTGTAGTGGATTATTTGCCAGCATGTAAATTAAACATTTCAGTCAGTTGGCTAAACGTTTTAACTGTTCCTAACTCTGCACCCTGAGTTAATCTTTCTCTTATTCTTTAATTTTCACTTTATTTATGGTAAATTGTAACTGTACGAAAAGAAGATGCACTTAAGTGTTGCTGTGTGTGTGCTTGAAAACCAGCGGTACCTCTGTGCACTTGATAACCAGTGTTAACCACCACCATTTACATGCTAGAAATGTCTAATGGATTCTGCAACTGGACTGCATCTGAATGCTTCCCTAGATCCCTGCTTGTTGTGATTGGCTTCTTTGGACAGTAAGTAACAATTCTTGGGGCATGTGGCATCTCAAGAAGTTTACTGCTGTCTCAGATCAAATCAGTGATTAGACGCACCAAGGAGATTCAAAATGTCCACCCCATGTACCGAGATGGCCTGATACGTAGAAAGATGGGCCCCCTCATTTACCACAAGAGTAACTCCCAGGACCGACTCATTGAGGAACTGCAAGGAAAGCTGGGAATAGCCCGCAAGGATCGTCCAAAAAAGCAGCAGCCGGACGATTGGCTCACAGAAGGCGTCATCGTCATGTCCAACCCCAAACGCTTACGGGAAGACCACAACAGAGAGGTGGATAAGGTAGACGGGAAGAATTTTGCGGATTCAGACAATTCTGTTTCCATTAAATTCCGTTTGCTTAATTGCTTTTAAGTTTCTCTATAATCACCTGCTTCTTTCTTCTTCATTTCCATCTCTTCCTCTCTCTTCTCTCGTCTGATTGATGTCTTCCTCTAGATAATCATACCTCCTGAGTCTCCTCTTCCTCAGAGGAAGGTGATCCTACCTCCCCAATCTCCCCCAATCCCTCGCCCCCCTTCCCCTGCTGAAGAACCAAAACGCCCCCCTCCGGTCAAATTAGCTCCTGCTCCTTTGCCTCCTCCCCCACCACCTGCCCCCTCCCCAAGAGAGCCTACCCCACCTCCCCCCCAGCCAACTCCACCTCCACCTCCAGTTCCGCCCAAGCCCCCGACCCCTGAACCTGTAGAAGTTCTAGCTTTCTCCCCAAAACCCAACCCTGCACCCCTGCCCACACCCACCCCGCCACCTGCCTCTGTGACCCCACCCAAAGTGCTGGCGTCAGTGGGCTGCCAGACGGAGTACGACCCGCTCTTCCCTCCATTGCAGGTGCAGACGTGCTGTCATTGACTAAGCTTCTGTATTACTGTCCTCTCCTAGAAAAATCGCAAAACTGATGGATTTGTGATTTGTAAATTGAATGTTGTATGCTTGAGGGCTTGGAGAGATGTTTTTGTGCGAGTGTGTGTGTGTGTGTGTGTGTGTGTGTGTGTGTGTGTGTGTGTGTGCATGGTCCTGGTAAACCCTATGTTAAGGGGACAAAATGTCCCCACTTGTCCTTGAGGGGACATTTTTTGGTCCCCATGAGAAAACCGCACAGAAATCATACTAAGTGATGTATTTTGAAAATGTAAAAATGCAGAAAGTTTTCTGTGATGGGTAGGGTTGGGGGATAGAATATACAGTTTATACAGTATAAAAAGCATTATGTCTATGGTATGTCCCCATAAAACATGAAAACACAACGTGAGTGTGTGTGTGAGTGAGAGAGAGAAAGAGAGACAGCGTGTGTTTTGTGTGTGTGTGTGTGTGTAAGAGCGTGTGTGTGCATCACTCAGCCTCTTACCCTGGTCATAAATATTAGATTAAATTAGATGCACATCAGTGAGAGTTTGGACCAAGCACTTGGTTTGAGAGCATATTGCGTTGATTAAGGGTCTGACAATGATTTGATTTGATTTAAATTTTTTACTAAATTATGCTTTCAGTATCATAAATTCTGAAATACTGTCACAATTTGGTTTTAGTTTAATTTTGTCCAAAATTCTACTATGTAGTGGGATATTGACAAAAACAACACCAGATTTTATATTCATATAAAACTCACTTTTTTCAGGTTTTTTCAGGTGTTTTATTCTTGTGTGTAAAAATGTTGTAGAGAAAGACTTCATGTTTCTTTTGATCCTCTGTCTTTTGTCCTGTCTGTAGATCATGGCCCAGGGGAAGGGTCCACACGGACAAGTTAATAAACTAGACAACATGCTGGGCAGTCTTCAGTCTGACCTCCACAAATTGGGAGTGCAGACGGTTGCTAAAGGAGTTTGTGGTGCCTGCTGCAAACCCATTGTTGGCCAGGTGAGGGTGCCAGAGAGCTACACCACAAACACATAGAGGAGAGGATTTTGGCTTTCAGCTAAGATTAAATGTTGTGTGTCTTGGTAGAGAGATTTGGACACATCTAAACAAAGGTTGTGTGTGTGTGTGTGTGTGTGTGTGTGTGTGTGTGTGTGTGTGTGTGTGTGTGTGTGTGTGTGTGTGTGTGTGTGTGTGTGTGTGTTTCTGTACAGGTAGTTACTGCCATGGGGCGCACATGGCATCCAGAGCATTTTGTGTGTACACACTGTCAGGAGGAGATTGGTTCCAGAAACTTCTTTGAGAGGGAAGGACAGCCATACTGCGAGAGAGATTACCATCATTTATTCTCTCCGCGCTGCTACTACTGTAACGGACCCATACTGGATGTGAGTGAATTTTGTGACTTCATTCATCAATTCAATTTTTCAGTTGGAACAGCAAAAAAGCACATCAAATCTGATGTTTAATTGGATGCAAACCCCCCCCAAAAAAATAAGTGTTCATTTTTCTCACCTCACAGAAAGTGGTTACGGCGTTAGACAGGACGTGGCATCCTGAACACTTTTTCTGTGCCCAGTGTGGGGCGTTCTTTGGTCCTGAAGGCGAGTAAACACTTAGCAAAATTTGTCTATGTTTTTTGTGACTGCACACTTATTAAAAAATGCATCTTTCTTCTGTTTTTTTCAGGGTTTCATGAGAAAGACGGGAAGGCGTACTGTCGTAAAGACTACTTTGACCTCTTCGCTCCTAAATGTGGCGGCTGTGCTCGTGCCATCCTGGAGAACTACATCTCTGCCCTGAGCTCTCTCTGGCATCCAGAGTGTTTTGTGTGCAGGGTGAGTGTAGCATCATGAATAATTGTCCTTTTTGGGTGGTTTGTTGCTTTGGTTTGGGAAAGACCCTACCAGTCAAAACTAGTTTGGAGTAATTATGATTTTAAAAAGTTTTATAGAGAAGTCTCTTCTGCTCACCAAGGCTGCATTTATTTAATTAAACATACAAACACACAGGGCTTGACATTAACACCTGTCAACCCGCCGAATGCGTGTTTCAGCAGTGGTAACGCAGTCACTTCTACTAGCTACTTTGGCGAGTTGAAATTTATATATAATATGTAAATTTTTCAATTGTAGCCTTTTCAAAAGGCATTTGAAATAATAAACTAAGTGCAATGTAGTGTTGTCAAAAATATAGATTTTTTTTATAGATATTTGAAATATCTGAATCGCTTCCAATACTCATTTTCCACAGAATAGACACACGACACCAGCTGCTCTTTCTCTCTCTCTCATCTCTCCGACAGCGAGTGACACACAAACCCTCCGGATGAATGTTACACATAATTTTACTCATTCCCGCAGTTTTTGTGCTCACACATATAAGCCGCCTCTCAGCACTAAATCAAGTTGCTTATTGAGCTTAAACAGTCAAATACACACACAATAATGTCAAAATGCCGGTCTTGGCGAGTATTCACGTAAACACAGTCAGTTCTGTTTTGCGTGAACGTAAACAGTTGAGAAAGAAAATGCATGTGTAACAGTATAATGGATCCATGCATCAGGTCTTAAAGGGGTGATGAATTGAGAAATCAACTTTCCCTTGAGTCTTTGATATATAAAAGTCAATCGTGATATAAGAATATCCTGTAAGTTTCCTGAAAACTTCCTTGTTAGTCAAAGAAAAGCTTTTATTGACACCAGCCCCAAAAAACGCTCGATCTCAGAATATGTCGACCCTTGACGTCATCGTGTGGTGAAACGCTGCCTCTACAGATAAATATGTACGCCTGTTTCTGTAGCCCCGCCCACCCTACTCGTGGAGCTAAACGGATCGAGCTACCGAGCAATATACATGCTGAAGAGAGTAAGATATTGTGCTGTGCCTGGTTGTGGAAGAGCACAGTCACTGCATAAGCTTCCTTCGGATTCTAATATTAGGAATAAGTGGTTGAACTTTATTTTTAATGACGTTCCAGCTCACGTGCGTAAGACGTTGCACGTTTGTTAGCTTCATTTCACCGCGGAATCGTTTGTAAACAAGACGCAGGTCGAGACTGGATTTGCAGACATACTGAGATTAAAACACAATGCTGTGCCTTCTATATTGGACCTGACAGGAATGGTGCAACACACTTATGTGAGTAAAACATGTTTTTATATGTGATAGTATTGCATTGTTACAGATCGTTTGATATCTGAACGAAAATTAAGGTACGACATTCGACAATCTATGGCTCATTCATTCATAATGCATTAACATGAAACAGTACAAATACTGACTCATCACAACCAAGACGTATAAAGCATATGTAGAACGCGAAATAGTTTCATAATATTGGTAAATATTTGAATTTTGACACAAAAAAAATTGCTAACGTCTTCGGTTACGCTATAATATAAAATTAGAAAAAACGGATACCTAATTAAGGATAACTTCTCAAGCTGTCACAGGCTGGAGTATCCTTTTGTATTTGTGGTGTTCTTGGTTCATTGTCCTGCGATTCAGGATCAGACTCTGGGTCGAACATGTATGGGCGAATCATTACTGTTGCTGTTTTTCCACATTGGACGTTATCAAAACAATTCAATATGTACTGATGGGGGAGTCAAAACTCATTATAATATGCAAAACTGTTATCCAATCATAGCCGTGGGCGTTTACTTCCAAGTCTTCAGTGCACATAAAAACCGAGCGTGCAGGAGAGAGGCTCAAACCCAGGGTATGAAATAGCCTATTACTTATTCATTATGATGTTTTTGAATGTAAAAACCAAGCAAACATCATTAGTTGACCTCAGACAGCAGTATAAAAAAATTAAAAAAGCCAGTTCATGACACCTTTAAAGTGACAGCAGTCTAATATACCGGCTGCCAAATTATGAGATATTAAAAATATCTACAGTATATGGCAGTTTTCCCCATGGTATCGATATCAAAATTGTGGCCAGTAAAAATGCTGAGTGGTTAGTAGGGATGGGTATTAAATGAGCCCCGGTGCTAAACTATGAAAGAACGCAGTATTGATAAGCTCTGACGCGATTGGTTCTGCTGTCGGTACTGGAGAAATGAAGAAAATACACTACCTGCGTTCGGGTGAGCGCAACTTCCCTTTACAGCTGTGCGCTGTCATTTCTCCCCAAACCCAAACTTATTTCAGATTTAGCACAATCTGTGATTGTTGTAAAATGCAGTCTTCACTCTTGATAAATCGCAGGACGTGTTTGATAATAAAAAGAGCTATTAAATGCACAATAATCCGTGCAAGAGAAGCTGTTTCCAACTTCAAGGCGGCTTATGTGTGCATGCGCAGCGGAACGGACCAGCGTGCACATTATACTGTAGGCTTCGTATAAGCGTCTAAACCATCAAACACACAGCCTATGTCAAAAAGACCTGCTTGGAGAGTAGTCACTTAAACACAGTTTATATCTTAAATGGGAGAGCGATATTATTAGATCTGCATACGATCTTAAAGGGGCAGCGTGTAATAAACCTGCTGACGAGTGAGCCATTAATGTAAGGCAAAGAGAAAATACTCACAGCTCTTGAATGACTAACTTTAGCTTTAATAAGCATTAATCTATCAGTGAAAACTATGGAGTTATTTTACATTTGATTACTTTATTAGATTTTACTTACTTAATGTTAGTAGTCCTTCCTGAAATTAAAGCACAGTTGATTTCATTTGTATCTTTGTTTTATTGTGTATTTATTTGACATTTGTTTAAATTTACAAATAGATGTTTCATATTTGTTATGTTCAAACATCGCTGTTTCTTTTGTTTCTCTATGTATATTTAACTTTTCAGATTATAAAGCAATGTTAATCATGTTCTTAATTATGTTTTTTTTTAAAAATATATAACAAAAAGAACCGATAAGAATACTGTTAAAGTACTGGGTAAAGTAAGCAGTATCGTAAGAGTAGTAATGCCATTAAAACCTTAACGATACCCATCCCTAGTGGTTAGTAACTTTGGAAAACCTCTAGCCTCAGTGACTGGTGAGCGAAAAAGTTAATGTCAAGCCCTGCAAACTGTTAAATATTATTATAATAAAAATAAAAAACAACGTTTTCTTTGACAAATCTGAATTTATCATCATTCCTCCAGTCTTCAGTGTCACATGATCCTTCACTAATCATTCTCATATGAGGGTCTGATGCTCAAGAAACATTTATCAATGTTGAAAACTATGATACACTACCATTCAAATGTTTTATTCAGCAAGGATGCATTAAACTGATCAAAAGGGACCATAATGCTACATTTATAATGCTTTTATATTTTCAAATAAATGCTGTTCTCAACTGTTTTCAACACTGATAATCATAAATGTGTCTTGATCATCAAATCCTCATATCAGAATGATTTCTGAAGGATCATGTGACACTGAAGACCGGAGGAATGATGCTGAAAAAAGACAGGAAATAATATTTCAGAGTATTACAGTTTGACCAAATAAATGCAGCTTTGGTGAGCAGAAGAGACTTCTTTCAAAAACATGAATACATCTTAAATCAGTACTTTTATGAGTAATCATGTGTTTCAGGAGTGCTTCACACCCTTCGTCAACGGCAGTTTCTTCGAGCACGACGGTCAGCCCTACTGTGAGGTCCATTATCACTCCCGCCGCGGGTCGCTGTGTTCCGGCTGTCAGAAACCCATCACGGGCCGCTGCATCACGGCCATGGGCAAGAAGTTCCACCCTGAGCATTTTGTCTGTGCCTTCTGCCTGAAGCAGCTCAACAAGGGCACCTTCAAAGAGCAAAACGACAAGCCTTACTGCCAGGGCTGCTTCATCAAGCTGTTCAGCTAGACTGACTGACTGACTGAGTGTGTGTGTGCTGAGTATGATTTGGTGTAAAGGTTGCATGTTGTATTGTGTGCGCGTGTATTTGTCGTTCAGGTTTATGGGTCTGACTCTCGACATCCCCACATGACGTTGCTGGTCAGGTTGAAAAGATGGTGACGTGATGCGTGCGCTCAAAAGCAAGGTTGTTTTTAGAGGGTATTAGAGGAAAGTTCAGGAGATGTTTGAACTAGCGTCTTGTTTTGAGAAAGTGTGTGAAAAATGTATTTTGCTCACTGGTTGAGCTGGAGAGAAACTGTTTGATGAAGAGAACGGTTCAGGAGGGATGATGGGAAATGAATGTTTGAGACACAAACAACGACTGGAAATCAACCGAATAACCAACTTGAGCCAATAATTGCTGGGTAAATTTCATGAACAAATATCCAGGCCAAACAAAAAGAAAAAATAAGAAATTATATTTTGCATTAAAAACATTTTAGGACTATTATTATGTTTGGAAAAATTAAATGCGTTTTCCGCCCAAATTCTCATTATTGTGATGCAATAATGTCTAATTCTTATTACTGTAATATTATTTTTTAAAAAATCTAATAACAATATTTTTATTATCTTAAAAATTTGTAAAACAAATAATGCTGTTATGTGTAAATGTTTCATTGTTAATAGTCCAAAATAAACGTTATTTTATTTTAAGCAAAATATAATGTATTATTTTAGTACTTTTTGTTTTGGAGTGAAATATGACCCAGACGTGTTCTTGACAGTTATGAAAGCTTTATTTGCGTCATTTTAACATTGAATTTCCACCTCGACGTATTGCTACTTTTAGTGCCTTGTTTTGTATTACAGATTTGACTGATTTTTGAAAGAATTTTAAAGTATACTAAACATGTAGTTTTGCATACAAGATATAACATGACATTTCTAATCCGTGTTGAAGTTGTGATTGAGAGTTGTGTCTATGTTGAAGTTGTATTTTATCAAAGGAAAATATGGGGTTTAATACAATTTTCGCTTTATGGACGGCATCTGTAGCTTAAGATTACCACAGAAAATCATTTCTGCTCGTCCTTCAGTTTGTTAAATCAAAGGAAAAATGCATTTACAGTTTTGAAAGTAGCTAACTATGATATGATCCACTGTAAACATTTCCTTCATACAGTATATATACAGGATATATTATCGCGATTAATCACATCTAACATAAAGATGTATGTGTGTGCGTGTGTGTCATAGGTGTGTGTGTGTGCGTGTGCGTGTGTGTCATAGGTGTGTGTGTGTGTGTGTGTGTGTGTGTGTGTCATAGGTGTGTGTGTGTGTGTGTCATAGGTGTGTGTGTGTGCGTGTCATAGGTGTGTGTGTGTGTGTGTGTGTCATAGGTGTGTGTGTGTGTCATAGGTGTGTGTGTGTGTGTCATAGGTGTGTGTGTGTGTGTGTGTGTCATAGGTGTGTGTGTGTGCGTGTGTGTGTGTGTGTGTGTGTGTGTGTCATAGGTGTGTGTGCGTGTGTGCGTGTCATAGGTATGTGTGCGTGTGTGTGTGCGCGTGTGTGTCATAGGTGTGTGTGCACGTGTGTGCGTGTCATAGGTGTGTGTGCGCACGTGTGCGTGTCATAGGTGTGTGTGCGCACGTGTGCGTGTCATAGGTGTGTGTGCACGTGTGTGCGTGTCATAGGTGTGTGTGTGCGTGTGTGTGTCATAGGTGTGTGTGTGTGTGCGTGTGCGTGTGCCGGTCAAAAGTTTTTGGACAGTAAGATTTTTTAAATGTTTTTAAAGAAGTCTCTTATGCTCATCAGGGCTGCATTTATTTGATTAAAAATACAGCAAAAACAGTAATATTGTGAAATATTATTACAATGTAAAATAATTGTTTTCTGTTTGAATATATTTTAAAATGCAGTTTATTTCTGTGTTGGCAAAGCTGAATTTATCACCATTCCTGCAGTCTTCAGTGTCACATGGTCCTTCAGAAATCATTCTGATATGAGGATTTGATGCTCAAGAAACATTTATGAATTATGATCACTGAAGACTGAAGGAGTAATGATGATAAATTCAGCTTTGATCGCAGGAATACATTACACTTTACTATATATTCACATAGAAAACAGTTATTTTACACTTTAATAATATTTCACAATATTACTGTTTTTCTTTTGTATTTTTAATAAAATAAATGCAGCCTTGTGAGCAGAAGAGACTTGTTTTAAAAACATAAAAAAATCTTACCGTCCAAAAACTTTTGACCGGTAGTGTATGCGTGTGTGTATATATATATATATATATATAAGTAAACAAACTTAGATGCGAATAATCCCGATTAATCGATTTGACAGCACTATAGCATATATATATAATATATGTGTGTTTTTTATATATATATATATATATATATATATATATACTATAATGCTGTCAAATCGATTAATCGGGATTATTCGCATCTAACATAAAAATTTGTTTACATAATGTGTATGTATGTATATATTGTGTGTGTGTGTGTGTGAGAGAGAGAGTGAGAGTGTGTATACAGTATATACATATATACACACTTATTATGTAAACAAACTTTTATGTTAGATGCACTTAATCACGATTAATCAATTTGACTGCATTAATATATATATTTATATTAAAACAATTTTTTTTTTTGTTTTTTTAAACCCATAATATTCCTTTGAATGAACCGGTCATATATGAAATCTTGGGAAATGTTTTGTATGAATGACTGTATTTAGGTTTTATTCACAAAACAGTTACTCCACAACCACTGATGATTCTGATGATCCACTTAATAGAAATCAAAGATGTGATATTGTTCATCTAAGTATCTGTGACAGTATTGTGCAATTCTCAACCCTTGGATACAGTACATGATATGATTGGAAAGGAATATCTGATATTGTCTTGCTCATTCTCAGAGACAATATTGTAACTGCTGTATTATGATATTGTGATATTATAGTATATTAATTCTTTTCTCTCTTCATTTTGCATGGGGAAGTCTTAAGTGTCTTTCAATAATTTTAAAGGGCAAGTTTTGAAAACTTGCTGTGAAGTTGTGAAGGGGTGATCTGATGAAGACTTTCTTATATTTTTAGAAACTTGTTGTCACTGGAATAGAAGTGATTATGCGATCAAGAGTATTAAATCTATATATACGGTCCCTGATATCTATTGTAATGGTGCCGCTTTCTGGATGCCTGATTGCAAATATGATTTATTGGATGCATTGGACAAATATACCAGCAAGTGTTTATTATGTGAAAGCGTTTATATGACCCAATGTGTCAGAGATCCGTCTCATCCGCTGTTCAGAGAACACTACTTTGAAAGTAGAGGATCGTTGTTTTATTAAATTCACATTTTTTTTGATAACTCAATTGTAATAATCCGTCCAGTTGTTCGTTTTGCTCCTAATTGCTTTGTGCCAAAAGAACGTGCCGTGCGGTGGAAATCTAGGGATCATATGATGACCTTATCTGTTTTAATCACACATTTACACTGGTTGAATGTTGTGCCTTTCTTTTATTTTGAGATTTTCTATCATATAAATTGATCTGACGCTTTTCTATTTCTGTTCATAAGTATTTTAGTATCCCTTTACAAATATAATCAATGTGAAAACAGCTATGCATATTTTTTTCCCCTCCTGTAACACTGTCACATTTTTGTTCTGTGAGTATCGGTTACTGTTTCAAATCATGCAATTATATACAAATAAATCTGGTGTTTTAATGCACTGAATATTTTCCTCTTGATGTTGTTTTTTATTATAATTAAAATAATATACAAACAATTTTGCCTTGACATTTATACACAATACAAAGGGGTCAGCATGGGCACCCTGACTGGTCAGCGGCTATGCCGCCCCATAAGCAACAAACTGCGATGCACTGTGTATTCTGACACCTTTCTATCAGAACCAGCATTAACTTCTTGAGCAGTTTGAGCTCCAGTAGCCCGTCTGTTTGATCGGACCACACGGGCCAGCCTTCGCTCCCCACGTGCATCAATGAGCCTTGGCCGCCCATGACCCTGTGGCCGGGTCACCACTGTTCCTTCCTTGGAGCACTTTTGATAGATCCTGACCACTGCAGACCGGGAACACCCCACAAGAGCTGCAGTTCTGGAGATGCTCTGACCCAGCCGTCTAGCCATCACAATCTGGCCCTTGTCAAACTCGCTCAAATCCTTACGCTTGCCCATTTTTTTTTCTTTCATTTTAATGTTTACTGATTAAAAAACTATATAAAATGAATAGGCAGCTTAAAATTAAATGCATTCTGACTTTAAAGAGTTGATTCTCATGCTAAACATGGCCAAAATGTAAAAAAGTTTGAGTATTTCTGTGCCAAATACACTCCTTCAGGATTCAAACAAGTTCCGGAAAGTTTTCGAGTATGGCCCTGTATGACATCATAAAGGGTGGAATTGTGTTATTGAATTATGGGCCCTTCTCCCAGATCAACCAGAGCGAGAGCCGTCCATCAACGAGCTTCGTTCGGGTTACGGGAGCCGTCGGCAGCGCTGTCATTTTTTTTGACCGTTTTAGACCGTTTTCGTTTTTGGTTGTGAGGGAAAGATCACCTTGTTCAGCTTCCCAAATAACCCAGCGTTAAGGGAACAATGGATGCAGTTTGTGTTTCCGGAGTTCTGCAAGTGTGTGTGTTTGTTCCCGGTCATGAGTGGAAACTGCAGGCGGAGAGTGAACCTGCAGCAAATGTGTGTGTTTTGTTGGCAATCGGTGTGTAAGTGCATATAACGTAAACAACACCAACATATAGTGAATCGAAAGTTATCCAGGGATACATTATGTATGTATCACTCGTGTGTGTGACTCTTTAGCTCCGCCCACTGCACGCCTCCACGAGTTCGGCTGTTATCGGAAAGAATCGGTACAGCGTGTCTGTCTTTTATAAATATGATAAAACTAAAGACGGTGATATGAAGGATGCAGTGCTACTCTGTATGTACTCAAGATTAACATGAGACTGGCAGAAACTTTGTGTGTTATGAACCTTTTAAGAGAACATTTTACGTAATGTTCGGCTTCTTTGACCGACGCCCTCTAGAGGCGCTATGGGGAAAACACAAACTCGAGCCCGGAGGAGCACGTGGCTCTGAGGACGGTAATGACTCCGGAAGTGACGACTTAAATCCTTTCCAGATCGAGGCCGGCAAGATGGCGGCGGACACGCAGGTTGGTGTGATTTGATCCGCTGCTGCATGAACATTAAAACACAAACTTTTCTTCTGTGTCTCACCTCTTTCTTGTGGGTTTTCAAAAAACATGAAGTGTGATAAGCGAGCGCCTGATGGTCAAACACACCAGAAAGCGCTGAGCGCTCGCGCTAGTTCACGAGTGTGCGTTAATAACGACAAACTGAGCTTTAACGATGGCGGAATTGCGTAATAAACACGTTTATTATGATACCGTGTGATGTGAGAGCGATTGAGGCTGTTGAAAGTGTCTAACCCACTTATATGTGTATCTGCTGAGCTCAAACACACATTCACCTCAGTTTCTAATAAGAAAGTGCTAGAAGTACCATGTTTTGTGGACATGCTAGCATGGTAAAACCATGTTTTGTGGACATACAACACTGTATTATCATTGTAATCTTCAAAATGCCGTGCAAATATACTGTGGTACTTCATAAAGTTGGTCAAACAATCACCTTTACCGCGGTAATCATACATTTTGCCTAAACTGCTCATTTCAAATTATGAATATCCTTCTGCAAGTATATGATGCTTTCAAAGTTTGTCATTTTTACTGTTGTTTTATAACAGCTGTGACATGATGTCATCTCGAGCTTGTATCAATAAATGTTGTGATAAGTATTGCAGTGGAAACAATGTTTACACCATGGTAAGCTTTTGTAAGTTGTGCTTAGGGTGGTGGAAACAGAAAAAAACTGATATACTTGCTTTTGTTGATGTCAGCCGTGCTCTGATGGTGGTTTGTGTGTTTGTAGGCGCAGGTTTCAGACACGCTGAAGAGATTCGCTGCGAAAGTCACATCATCGAGCGTTAAAGAGCGCAAGGAAGTTCTTGGAGAATTGAAGGAATGTGTAAAAGGAAAGGGTGAGTTGATCTGTTGCTGTGTCAGTCTAAAGGAATAATATGACATTACATTACAAATCACAGAAAAACACTGTTAAAGCTTCATAACAGTTGTCTGTACCACTGCACAGTACCGGCTCGCCTCGACTCGCCCTTATTTGGTTTTCCACAGTGTAAAAGTTGTACCCGTACCTGCTTCCAGATACATTTTTTCGTATCACCTCCGGCGAGGTTCTGAGCGAGCTGAGGCGATACTAAAATGTGACGTGAACACACGGTAGACTGCTGATTGGTCAGAGAGAATCGTCACTATTCACTGCGTCATCATTTTTTCGTTTTTGCTGCCCTCAGCCTCTCCTGAAATAACGTTTGTGTTCTTGCTGTGAGAAACAGCCACATCCCGAGGATCAAAAACAGGACGCTCGATTCCATCCATTGTCCTGTGTGTGTGGGTAGCGGGTGTGTGTCGCGTAGAAGATTACGTCACGGCAGTTTCCTGTGGCGTCGCTATGACGACCAGGTACTATCCGCAATGGAAAACGGACCCGAAAAGCGAGCCGAGCTGAGACGAGGCGAGTTCAGCTGGTACTGCTAATGGAAAAGTGCCACAAGTCATCAGAGGCCTATACGTTACAACAAAAGTTTGGGGTCAGAAAGATTTGAGATCTCTTATGATCATCAAATACAGTAAAAACAGTAATATTGTGAAATATTATTATGATTTAAAATAGATGTTTTCTATGTGAATATACACTCACCTAAAGGATTATTAGGAACACCTGTTCAATTTCTCATTAATGTAATTATCTAATCAACCAATCACATGGCAGTTGCTTCAATGCATTTAGGGGTGTGGTCCTGGTCAAGACAATCTCCTGAACTCCAAACTGAATGTCAGAATGGGAAAGAAAGGTGATTTAAGCAATTTTGAGCGTGGCATGGTTGTTGGTGCCAGACGGGCCGGTCTGAGTATTTCACAATCTGCTCAGTTACTGGGATTTTCACGCACAACCATTTCTAGGGTTTACAAAGAATGGTGTGGAAAGGGAAAAACATCCAGTATGCGGCAGTCCTGTGGGCGAAAATGCCTTGTTGATGCTAGAGGTCAGAGGAGAATGGGCCGACTGATTCAAGCTGATAGAAGAGCAACTTTGACTGAAATAACCGCTCGTTACAACCGAGGTATGCAGCAAAGCATTTGTGAAGCCACAACACGCACAGCCTTGAGGCGGATGGGCTACAACAGCAGAAGACCCCACCGGGTACCACTCATCTCCACTACAAATAGGAAAAAGAGGCTACAATTTGCACAAGCTCACCAAAATTGGACAGTTGAAGACTGGAAAAATGTTGCCTGGTCTGATGAGTCTCGATTTCTGTTGAGACATTCAGATGGTAGAGTCAGAATTTGGCGTAAACAGAATGAGAACATGGATCCATCATGCCTTGTTACCACTGTGCAGGCTGGTGGTGGTGGTGTAATGGTGTGGGGGTGTTTTTTTTGGCACACTTTAGGCCCCTTAGTGCCAATTGGGCATCGTTTAAATGCCACAGCCTACCGGAGCATTGTTTCTGACCATATCCATCCCTTTATGACCACCATGTACCCATTCTCTGATGGCTACTTCCAGCAGGATAATGCACCATGTCACAAAGCTCGAATCATTTCAAATTGGTTTCTTGAACATGACAATGAGTTCACTGTACTAAAATGGCCCCCACAGTCACCAGATCTCAACCCAATAGAGCATCTTTGGGATGTGGTGGAACAGGAGCCGTGCCCTGGATGTGCATCCCACAAATCTCCATCAACTGCAAGATGCTATCCTATCAATATGGGCCAACATTTCTAAAGAATGCTTTCAGCACCTTGTTGAATCAATGCCAATGAGAATTAAGGCAGTTCTGAAGGCGAAAAAGGAGTCAAACACAGTATTAGTATGGTGTTCCTAATAATCCTTTAGGTGAGTGTAGTGTGTAGTGTGTGTGTGTGTGTGTGTGTATGTATGTATGTATGTATATATATATATATATATATATATATATATATATATATATATATATATATATATATATATATATATATATATATATATTAGTAAAATGTTATTTATTCACTTTCAGCATCATTCCTCCAGTCTTCAGTGTCACATGATCCTTCAGAAATCATTCTAACATGATGATTTGCTGCTCAATAAACATTTATGATGATTATCAAGGTTGAAAACAGTTGTGCTGCTTCATATATTTGTGGAAACTGTGATGCATTTAATTTTTTTTAGGATTCTTTGATCAATTGAAAGGTCCAAAGAACAGCTTTAAAAAAAAAAAAAAAAAAAAAAATAGAAATCTTTCTTAACATCTTAAAATGCATTATTGCATCCTTGCTGAATAAAAGTATTAGCTTCATTCAAAAACATTAACACATTTTTGAAGAGTAATGTATGTTAGCTCTGCGTGAGGAACAAATGTGTTCAGTGAAAATTTAGAGCTCTGCATTAGTTCTGAAATCTCGTTCTCATGAGTGAGTAACTGTGTCTACACCGGAGGGAACCGTTGACGTGTCGCACCGCAACAACGCTGTCTACACTGGACGTGACAAAGTGACCGTTGCAAATCCATTTGTCCTTCCTATGAGAAGTATCAAAGTGCTTGGGGTACGTCATAACTAGAATAAGCCATCAGTTTACTTGCATCATTTTGCATCGTGCTGTGCCGCATCCAGTGTGGACAACATCGCTGATTATAATGGAGCATATTGTCTTTTGTCGCGACGCATCGCGCTGCTCGTGTTCGGTGTAGTCACAGTGTTAATGGCTTGACGTGTTTGAAACCTTTAATTGTTTGTGGTTAAATTCTCTCTTCAGACCTTCCTGAGCCAGCTATCAAAGGACTGTGCAAACTCTTCTATCTCACCCTGCACAGATACAGGTGGGTGTGAGCGCTTTCTGTACGTCTGTCCATTAAAGCAGGGGTTTTCCTTCTTTTAGAGCCCACAGGCCATCAAATATGATCATCCCCAATATGAAATCCTGATTTGATTTGTGTTCTCAGGGATGCTGCATCTCGGCGCGCTTTGCTCTCGGTCATCGAGGTACTCGTCCAATCACAGCCTGATGCCATTGCGAGCAACCTCCCTCCTGGTCTGCTCAGCTGCGGGGTGGTCAGCAGGGGCGTGATGCCCGGGTGAGTGACCACAGAAGTCTTAAAGTTATCGGATGCAAATATCCCAAAATCTATTTATATGACATAATGTCAAAAAATTCCCTGCAGGAAGAGCACAGCATCAGGAGCCTGCTGCGCCCTGCCGTGGACCTGTTTGATCGTTCGGACTGTCTTCCCCACTGCTGACAAAAGAGAAGGTGCCAACTGGAAGAAACTGGTCAGTTGTTTTTGCCACACAGACAGTTGCATTAATGTCTTTATTAGTCATAGTTTAGTTTAGCCATAGTTCTATACCTGTATGACTATTTCTCTGTCCAATCATATTCTCTCTTTTCCAATCAGGTTGAGGTTCAGAGTCTGCTGCTGGCAGAGGCGGTGGGCGGAGCCTCAGGGAACGCGCTCAAGTCAATCAGCAAACGCTTTAACAAGCTGTGGAAGGAGGTAAAGCTACGTTACATGTCTCATACAGTGTCGTTTAAAAAGACAAATTCAGGGTTCAAGATTTCTTTGATCAAAAGCACAGTAATATTGTGAAATATTTTTAGAGTTTAAAATAACGGTTTTGTATTTGAATATATAGTAAAGTGTAATTTATTCCTGTGATCAAAGCTGAATTTATCATCATTACTCCAGTCTTCACATGATCCTTCAGAAATCATTCTAATGTGAGGATTTGATGCTCAACACACATTTATGATTATTAGCTATGTAGAAAACTGTTTTTGTGGAAACTGAGATACATTTTTTCGGATTTTTTTGATGAATGGAAAGTTAAAAAGAACAGTTTATATTGAAATCTATTGTAACATTATAAATGTCTTTACTGCCGTGTTAATTTTGACAGCAAATTTTGATTTAATTTTAGTCATAGTCTTTCGACTAAAATGCCATTTAGTCATATCTTAGAGTTGTTCGATTCCGATACTAGTGTCGGAAATATCAATTGTAATTGTATCAATGTTCAATTGTAATGCATTAATTAAGAATTTAAGCATTACATAACCGACTGTTACTGAATACATGCCAAAAAAAAATTTAGCGCAAAATTACATGAGCTCAATTCACTTTTTTTGTTTTTTTAAAAACATCCATGTAGTTTTTATAATGTTGTATTTCTGTTTTAGTTAGTATATCAGGTTACGCTAAAGCTTCAAATGTTTATTTCTTTAATTTCAGTTAACATTTAATTTCAAGTAATGAATATGTTTTAATGGTTTTAGTTAACTATTATTACCCTGATACTTTAATGAATAACATGTCAAATATTGTTCTTAGTCTTTCCTCCTGATTATGAATTAAATGGGAATGAAATGAAATAGTTAGTGTAACTAAGAACGTACACTCACCTAAAGGATTATTAGAAACACCTGTTCAATTTCTCATTAATGTAATTATCTAATCAACCAATCACATGGCAGTTGCTTCAATGCATTTAGGGGTGTGGTCCTGGTCAAGACAATCTCCTGAACTCCAAACTGAATGTCAGAATGGAAAAGAAAGGTGATTTAAGCAGTTTTGAGCGTGGCATGGTTGTTGGTGCCAGACGGGCCGGTCTGAGTATTTCACAATCTGCTCAGTTACTGGGATTTTCACACACAACCATTTCTAGGGTTTACAAAGAATGGTGTAAAAAGGGAAAAACATCCAGTATGCGGCAGTCCTGTGGGCAAAAATGCCTCGTTGATGCTAGAGGTCAAAGGAGAATGGGCCGACTGATTCAAGCTGATAGAAGAGCAACTTTGACTGAAATAACCACTCGTTACAACCGAGGTATGCAGCAAAGCATTTGTGAAGCCACAACACGCACAACCTTGAGGTGGATGGGCTACAACAGCAGAAGACCCCACTGGGTACCACTCATCTCCACTACAAATAGGAAAAAAAGGCTACAATTTGCACAAGCTCACCAAAATTGGACAGTTGAAGACTGGAAAAATGTTGCCTGGTCTGATGAGTCTCGATTTCTGTTGAGACATTCAGATGGTAGAGTCAGAATTTGGCGTAAACAGAATGAGAACATGGATCCATCATGCCTTGTTACCACTGTGCAGGCTGGTGGTGGTGGTGTAATGGTGTGGGGGATGTTTTCTTGGCACACTTTAGGCCCCTTAGTGCCAATTGGGCATCGTTTAAATGCTACGGCCTACCTGAGCATTGTTTCTGACCATGTCCATCCCTTTATGACCACCATGTATCCATTCTCTGATGGCTACTTCCAGCAGGATAATGCACCATGTCACAAAGCTCGAATCATTTCAAATTGGTTTCTTGAACATGACAATGAGTTCACTGTACTAAAATGGCCCCCACAGTCACCAGATCTCAACCCAATAGAGCATCTTTGGGATGTGGTGGAACAGGAGAGCCGTGCCCTGGATGTGCATCCCACAAATCTCCATCAACTGCAAGATGCTATCCTATCAATATGGGCCAACATTTCTAAAGAATGCTTTCAGCACCTTGTTGAATCAATGCCACGTAGAATTAAGGCAGTTCTGAAGGCGAAAGGGGGTCAAACACAGCATTAGTGTGGTGTTCCTAATAATCCTTTAGGTGAGTGTATATATAATGCGTGACCTTTAATTATAAACAAGCGCGAAATACACCGGGACTCTTATTTTGAAATGTATGCGCCTTACTATCGCAGTTCAGATGAGGGAGATAAAATATGCATCGTTCCGTCTAAAACATATTACTGTATAAACATCGTACAGTTAACACTGTCATTATCCCTCAGCATTAGATCATAAACATTAGCCGTTACAGCTCAAATGTGTGCATCTGTTACACAGGACATCAGTTCTGGCGGGATCTCTTCCCTAATCGCCCCTCCCTAACATCTTCGTCTCGTTTTTATTCGTTGATGAAATGACAGTAGACTTTCGTCATAGTTTTTGTCATCCAAAGCGAAAATTATTCATCAACGAAATGAACACTGCTTTACTGTGTTTTTTGATCAATTTAATGCATCCTTGCTGAGTAAAAGTTAATTTATTTTAAAAACGTTTGAACGACATTCTCTACAAATGTCTATTCAGTTGTAATATAACTATAGTCCTTCGGTTTATGAGGTGCTACAGCCTTTAGTTGTGCATTAATAAAGTTTGTCTGTGTTTCTGCAGAACCCGGGTCTGGTGGGTCAGTACATGAGCACTCTGCTGAGTCTGGATCAGAGCTGTGTGTCTGTACCGCTGCTGGGATTGTGTGTGGACTTCTGCACTGCGCAGAAAGACATCGCCACCATCAACAAACATAAGGTGACAAATTCAACCTCTGCGGCACGTCGCATGCCATTAGTGTGTTAAAACTGTGCCGACTGTGGTGGTGCTTCTGTTTCTGTGTTATTTTAGTATTTATATTAGGGCTACACGTCGATTATTCCCTTGAAATTGTAATTGCGATTATTAAATACGATTATCATAATTTACATTCAATGATGTAAAAGCTGAACGCACTCTTCCTGAAAAACTTTTAATGCTTTTCTGTAGCATTAATCCTCAAATGTCAACTATACATAGGTTTGGTTTCTACTTCAAATATATATATTTTTTTAATATGCATCCAATAATAGGGACTTTCACACCGGGTAGTTACAGGAACTAGGCATCAGTGTGGTTCCCCGAGAGCTAAATGTTCCCCTAGGGTCATTTTCCTGGTTCACACCACCAGTAGGAAGTCTGAAGTGACGTAAGCCGCGCTTATTGTTGTGACTTTTATTTTGACGGGCGCGGGCGGACGCCAGAGTCTGAGCGCTCACTTTCTCTGTCTCTTGATTAGCTTACGATCTTTTTAACAGTCCTGTCTAATGTGTTATTAGGTAGAACTGTTATACAAAGAAAGTAGACATTTATATGAAAAAGTATTAGCGTTTGCCGTGTGGTTGACGTCCAGTGTCACTAGTTGAGCAGAAATACGTAATCATGTTTCGCTTGCTCCCCTCAAAGTTGCGTTGGATTGTCTCCTTAGCATTGAGAGGTTCAGCTATCACTGTTTTCCATGTTAGTTAGTTCATATAGGCTGTGTGCACGGCTTTTTAAAAATGGCGGGTGCTATTTCGCGTGTAGTCGACCAGTCAGCGTACACTTTCGCCCCTGGTAGTTCCTATTGTGCTGGGTTAGACCCTCGTGATTCGCCTCTCACAATGTAACATGCTCTAAACACACCTCTTAAGCATGCAGAATAATCGGCTTTGAGCGATTACATTATTAGAAATTAGATTAATTGTGCAGCCCTATTTTATTGTAATATTTAGAGTATGGCTGCACCGATATGTTCATTTTTAATGTTATCGTTATCGGCCCGGGAAGAAAATTTAGCCAATATATTAAAGCTGATAAATAATGTATAGACCAATTTTGTGTTTGTAAACAGCGATGATGTTTTTTGTGGGCAGAAAATGACAATTCTGCCATAGCAATCTGTGGAAGCCACGGAATAAGACTCGAAATTAACTTTTTTTAGATTATATTTCATAATTCTGTTTTTATTGCAAAATGGAGTTTATATGTTTATCCTTCTAAGAATTGTGAGAGATACGCGTTATTCTGTCTCTTTTCCTCAGAAGTGTGTGTTTATATCCCGCAATTCTGACTCTTTTCCACTCAGAATTGTGATTATAATCTCACGATTGTGAGTTATGAAGTCTGAACTGGGAGATATAAACGTGCAAATGTAAGAAAAAGTCAAGAATTGTGAGATAAAAATGTTGCAGGCTATGTCTAAAAGTTATCTATGTAAAATGTTATAGGTTTAAATATTATTGCACGCTGTAACTGCTGTGTAAGTATGTCCCCTATGAACTGCATATGTGAAATATTATGTAGATTTACTGTTTGCATCAAGTCCGTGCTTTAATAGTGGACTAATCATTGCAGGTTTCATCAGTCCAGTGTGTGACGTCTGCGTTTAGCATCAAAGGGTCTTTCAATGACTGTATTCTATAAAAATGAAGACCGTATTGTTGTCATTCAGATTCTGACATACAAAGGCACAACAAAACACTTTTTCTTATTCAGTGGATTTTGCCCTTTTTCCTCCACTTGTTACGCTATTTTTATGCCACCACTATGTGCACGCAGCTGCAAGTGACATGTCTGCTCCAAATAAGTCTGTTATTTCTAGGAGTGGGCGATATAGCCTCCAAAATTATATCACGATATTTCAAGAATATTTGCTTTAGCGATATTTATGACGATATAGAAAAAAAAATATGGAACAAAGTTGTATTGGTTATTGCAGCTGGTAGGCAGCAGCATTTATTAGTGCAAACAAAACGAAGGGCATTGTCCTGTCATTGATGAGAGAATATTTAATTCAAAGTGTGACTCTATTGTCATAAGGTGGCAGCAGCAACACACAGCACGAGTCAAATGAAAGCAAAGTAGCCTTGGTACAAGTTATTAGCGTTTTCACTGGAAATCTTAAAGGGTCATGAAACCCTCTGTTTCAGCAGCAGTCAGAGAAAAATGCTATAAAAGTGGGTGTGGTTTAGTGGCGGAGTGGAGGGGGACGAGGGGAGACTGACAGCACATCAACGGCTTCTGATTCAGACAGTTTAATTTCGCTCTTAAAAGCATCAACGCTTCCCACAAATGCATGCTGCAAATGACCATTAAGTTACACGCAACACAATATACACATGGTTTTGTAAGATCACCGTTACACAAATACATGTATCCCGTGACAGCTATAATTCAATGCACAGCCATTCGCAATTTGTTCTCTGCGTCGAAAATACATATGAACACTTTATGAACTTTAGAGGCTTATTTTGTGGAGTTTTATAAGCCGTTTGGTCGGTTAAATGGCTGTAAAGAGTGGTTGCACTCACAGTGTGGATGAATCGTGTTTATGTGAAGACTCGGGATCTATTGAAGAGAACGCAAGCATCACAGACACTCATACAAAGCGGGAAAAAACACACGGTTTTGATCCGTTAATGCGTCTTTCACTTACTGTATGCGATCTCACTGTTTGAAGCGCCAGTCAGAGGAAAATGCCTATCAACGCGTGCTGTCGTGAATAATTAAGCACGTGCTGTCATGAATTAAGCAACGCGCCTTCTCATAGGACACGCAGTCTCATGAATAATTATGAGACACACGCAGTCATCGCCGTACTATAGTACGAGAAAGTCAAAGCCTATGATGTTGACATGAAGACGAAAATAGTTGAAAATAGAGCAAAAAGGTTTAAAATTAACTAGATTTCTCCCACATTCAAAACTAACATATGGTAACATTGTCTTCCATGATGTTCAACACACATACTTATGTTAAAATTTCATGACCCTTTAAGTATAACATAACATTTTAATTTAATAACTAAAGTATTTATGCCATGGTCTGTCTAAATATTCGATTCTGATTGGCTGGAAGGTGTGCAGTAAAATCGTTTAATGCACAGGTAGTTCCAAGTCAGATGAATCATCGTTCTATATTAATGCGCTGTTTTCATTATGAAGCACACACGCACGCACACACGTCACTCGTATACAGAGAGCGGAGATCCAATCCAAATTTCCGTCTGTCATTCTCCCACCTCAAATATGGCTTATTTAAAACATGCATGTAGTGTAACGTTAACCTCTTTACATGGCTGCTCGCTCTAAAGTTTACCTAGATAAAGGTGTGCTATTATTTGGCGCATGTCCAAGTGTTCATTCAGAGATCGCTTGCCTCTTTTCCTGACAACAGCGAAGACAACTTAAAATACTCCGTCATTTTTGGTCATGCAGATAAGAGTAATACGCCGTTTGAAAGGAAATTAACTCACAACAACAAAATTTGTACGTTAGTTTACAAATAAATTATTAAAATATTTTGTAAGTCTTTGACACATTTATAATCATTACTTTTCCCGATGTGCTGCGGCAAGTGTTGAGTGCTAATTTAAATTTTAAAGGCTCAATATTATGGTTTAGTATTTCTCTGTAATGCAGAACAAGTTAGCAATGTTACATATAGTATGTTATACATATATTACATAACCCCCCCACCCATCCCTAATATACATTTAAGTAATTTAATTAATATCGTACATATTATATATAAACGTGCGGTTAGTCAGCTATTCGCTTAAATTAACAATTACCAGTTGACTAAAATAAATGAATAAATAGACATGCATAAATCCTGTAGCAAATGTAGGCTGGTGGAGCTGGGGGAGGTGGAGGGGTTCAGAGGAACTCTAGCCTACAGCAAGCACTGAACCTGACTATTTAAATGTTGAGCATCAAGCTCATTGGCTGCATGCAGTAATGATATGATTGCAGTTTTCTATTTTATTTTATTGAATGAAAACTATTTTTAATAATTCTGCTTTTATTTAACAATCCCAACACTGGTCTGTTTTAGGCGGCTCTCTTGGACCTGTACATGAAGACGGTCCTCATGAGTAAGACCAGACCGCATCAGCACATACTGGTGAGAATCTGTGTTGTGACTTTGTAGAATCAACACTTTTTGCTACAGTGCCTAGTTTGCCTAGTAGTGCACAACACAACGAAATCAAACCACATCACAATGAAATCAAGCCACAACGCAACGAAATCAAGCCACAACGCAACGAAATCAAGCCACAACACAATGAAATCAAACCACATCACAACGAAATCAAACCACATCACAACGAAATCAAGCAGCAACACAATGAAATCAAGCAGCAACACAACGAAATCAAGCCACAACGCAACGAAATCAAACCACATCACAACAAAATCAAGCTACAACACAACAAAATCAAACCACATCACAACGAAATCAAGCCACAAAACAACGAAATCAAGCCACAACGCAACGAAATCAAGCCACAACGAAATCAAGCAGCAACACAACAAAATCAAACTACATTACAACGAATTCAAGCCACAACACAACGAAATCAAGCAGCAACACAACGAAATCAAACCACATCACCACAAAATCAAGCCACAACACAATGAAATCAAACCACATCACAACGAAATCAAGCAGCAACACAACGAAATCAAACCACATTGCAACAAATTCAATCAACAACACAACGAAATCAAACCACATCACAACGAAATCAAACCACATTGCAACAAATTCAATCAACAACACAACGAAATCAAACCACATCACAACGAAATCAAGCTACAACAACGAAATCAAACCACATCACAACGAAATCAAGCTACAACAATGAAATCAAACCACATCACAACGAAATCAAGCAGCAACACAACAAAATCAAACCACATTACAACGAATTCAAGCAACAACGCAACGAAATCAAGCCACAACGCAACGAAATCAAGCAACAACACAACGAAATCAAGTAGCAACACAACGAAATCAAACTACATTACAACGAATTCAAGCAACACAACGAAATCAAGCCACATCACAACGAAATCAAGCAGCAACACAACGAAATCAAACCACATTACAACAAAATCAAGCCACAACGCAGCGAAATCAAGCCACAACGCAACGAAATCAAGCAGCAACACAACGAAATCAAACTACATTACAACGAATTCAAGCAACAACACAACGAAATCAAGCCACAACACAACAAAATCAAACCATATCACAACTAAATCAAGCAGCAACACAACAAAATCAAACCATATTACAACGAAATCAAGCAGCAACACAACGAATTCAAGCAACAACACAACGAAATCAAGCCACATCACAATGAATTCAAGCACAACACAACAAAATCAAACCACATCAAAATGAAATCAAGCAGCAACACAACAAAATCAAACCACATCACAATGAAATCAAGCCACAAAACAACGAAATCAAGCCACAACACAACGAAATCAAGCAGCAACACAACGAAATCAAACCACATCACCACAAAATCAAGCCACAACACAATGAAATCAAACCACATCACAACGAAATCAAGCAGCAACACAACGAAATCAAACCACATTGCAACAAATTCAATCAACAACACAACGAAATCAAACCACATCACAACGAAATCAAACCACATTGCAACAAATTCAATCAACAACACAACGAAATCAAACCACATCACAACGAAATCAAGCTACAACAACGAAATCAAACCACATCACAACGAAATCAAGCTACAACAACGAAATCAAACCACATCACAACGAAATCAAGCAGCAACACAACAAAATCAAACCACATCACAACGAAATCAAACCACAAAACAACGAAATCAAACCACAACAAAATCAAACCACATCACAACGAATTCAAGCAGCAACACAACGAAATCAAGCAGCAACACAATGAAATCAAACCACAAAACAAGATTCAAGAGTTTTATTTGTCACATACACAGTTATATACAGAATATACAACCGGCAGTGAAATGTAAACAGGTCCGCTCCATGGACAGTGCAAATTCACAGTTAAAAACACAAGGAAGAAATTATTATAGAAATAGGATATAAAAAAAAGTACTCTCTATATATATATATATGTCTATATCTGTAGAATTATAAATAATCAAGTCAAGAAAAAAAAAAAGGTAACAAATAAGGATAAAGTGGAATAAAATAATTGAAGTAGACTTTGCAGTGAGTAAACTGTAGACTTATAAATATGTGGTTAACAAATGTATAAAGAGTATAATGTGCAAACAGGTTTATGACAGGTTGTTACACAGTAACAACGAGAACAGAAAGTGCAGTGCAATGTCAGTGTATCGACATTTATCCTGTGAAAAAGCCGTGAAGTCACGTGATGTTAAGTGACTGAGTTCAGAGTCTGATGGCCTGGGGAAGTCAAGCTCCTCCTGAGTCTCTCAGTTTTGGCCATCAGGCTTCAAGGAACCCTGCGCATTACCAGATGGTAGCAGCGTGAAATGAGGGTTTGCAGGGTGATTAGAGTCCTTGATGATCTTGGTAGCTCTACCTTTGCAGCTTTATTTGGTGTAGACGTCCTGCAGAGACGGAGAGCTGACCCTGAGATACGCTCGGATAAAGCGCACTACTCTTTGCAGGGCTTTGCGGTCATGACTGGTGCTGTTCCCATACCACGCTGTGATGCACTGAGTTAAAACACTTTCTATCGCCCCTAAATAGAAAGTTTTCAGGATAGCTGGTGAAACCCTGAATTTCCTCAGCTGGCGCAGGTGGTACAGTCTTTGCCTGGCTTTTTCACCTGTGTCTGAATGTGAGCAGTCCAGGTCAGGTCCTCGGAGATGTTTACTCCCAGGTACTTGAAGCTGCTCACTCTCTCTACTGGTGACCCGCTGATCATGAGGGGGAGTATGTCCGTTGCTGTCTCTTCCTGAAGTCCACAATCATTTCTTTGGTCTTGCCAACATTCAGAGAGAGACAGTTGTCCTGGCACCATGATGTTAGATGCTCCACCTCGTCCAAGTATGCCGTCTCATTGTTGTTGGAAATGAGGCCCAGGACAACAGTATCATCAGCAAATTTGATGATAGAGGTGGAGCTGTGTGTGGACAAACAGTCATGCGTGTAGAGAGAGTAGAGCAGGGGGCTCAGGACACAGCCCTGTGGAGCTCCCACACTCAGGGTGATGGAGGTGGAGGTGGACTGGCCTATTCTCACCACCTGAGGCCTGCCAGTGAGGAAGTCCTCAATCCAGTGGCAGAGAGAAAGATTCAGGCCGAGATCCAGGAGTTTGGAGGTTAGCATGGAGGGAACTATGGTGTTAAAGGCTGAGCTATAGTCAATAAATAGCAGTCTTACGTAGTTCCCACTTTTGCTGTCGATGTGAGTGAGGGAGGAGTGGAGGACATGAGAGATGGCATCTTCAGTCGATCTATTGGGACGATAGGCAAACTGAAGAGGGTCCAAAGTGTCAGGAATGAAGGCGCAAATGGTGTTTTTAATGAGTCTCTCAAAGACCTTCATGACTATAGACGTGAGAGCCACTGGACGATAGTCATTTAGGCAAGAGGGTTTACTGTTCTTAGGGACAGGGATGATGGTGGATTTTTTGAAGGAGGTGGGGACCACAGATGTAGCGAGGGACTCATTAAAGATAGATGTAAACAACCCGGTGAGCTGATCAGCACAGGACCGCAGAACACGACCTGAAATACCATCCGGCCCAGCAGCTTTCCTGGCGTCCACACGGCAGGTGCTCTCCGAACTTCATCCTCCGAGACAGAGATCACGTGATTGTTGCTGCTCTGAGTAATTTCCTCTAACGCGCCACTTGGCGGAGTCGCGTTGCCGCGGTTACAGTCAAGCGAGCATAGAAAGAGTTTAACTCGTTCACGAGCAACGGATCAGCATTCACCTCTGCAGAGGATTTAGATCCAAAGGAGCAGATGGACCTCAGACCTTGCCACATGCGCCGCGAGTCGTTGAGTTGGAAATGAGACTCCACTCGGTCTTTATAACAGAGTTTTGCGGCTTTAACTGCTCGTCTGAGAGCATAGCAGGACGATCTGTATTCATTCATATTCCCTGAATGGAGACCGGCGTTGTAAGCAGCAGTGCGTGCGTTCACTGCCGCGCGGATTGAATTGTCCACCCACGGTTTCTGATTTGAGAAGGACGTTATTGTTATTGTTTGCGTGGCTTGCTCCGTAAGCGTGTTGATGAAGCAAAGCGCCACGTCTGTGAACTCGCTTACGTCAGCTGAACTCGCTCGGAACATGTCCCAATCCACATCGCCCAGAGCTGCCTGTAGCGCGGTCTCTGAGTGGGGTGACCAACGCTTAACTTCCCGCCTCACCGGGGGTTCCTGGAGGAGCTTTTGTTTGTATTCGGGAGTGAGGAAAATGGCGGCATGATCCGATTTGCCAAACGCTGGAAGTGACCGCGCTTTATAGGCGTTCTTAAACGGAGAGTAGCAGTGATCCAGTGTGTTTGCTCCTCGTGTGGGGCAGGAGACGTGCTGGTGAAGAAATCAAGCCACGAAATCAACAAACAACGAAATCAAGCCACAACACAACAAAATCAAACCACATCACAACGAATTCAAGCACCACACATTGAAATCAAGCTACAACACAACGAAATCAAACCACAAAACAACGAAATCAAGCACAACACAACAAAATCAAACCACATCACAACAAATTCAAGCACCACACAATGAAATCAAGCCACAACACAACAAAATCAAACCACATCACAACGAAATCAAGCCACAACACAACAAAATCAAACCACATCACAACGGAAGTGCTCCAGACCACTAGGGGGCACTCGGAGTGCTGTAAGGTTAGCTTTCCTTTCCACTGTTTTATTGATTTGGCAGTCTTACAAAGATATCAATACTATGATCAGTTTAAGTGTATGTAACCATTGTATATTGACATGAAATGTTAATTCAAAATCACCTACATGCATTATAGCTGCATATTTATACTCGAGAATGCTTTGACCCGCTACCATGCATGATGCCTAAAGGGACGTATGCCAATTCCACTAAGTTGTTGAAATGTATAATTTGTATTAATTAAAATTACTTGTAACATTTAAAAAAAGATAAGTTCAAATTCCAAATTTGTGTTCTGACTCAGTAGTGCACAACACAACTTTGGTCTTTTTTAAATGTTAAAAGTAATTTTAATTAACACAAATTATGCGTAATTTTAATTAACACAAATCATACGTTTCATCCACTTGGTGGAATTGGCAGACGTTCCTTTAGGCATCATGCGTTGATCATAGTATTGGTATCTTTGTAAAACTTCCGAAAAAACTAACTTTACCACGCTCCAAGTGCCTCCTAGTAGTCGAGAGCATTTCCGTTGTGCTGTGGCTTTTTCGTTGTGTTGTGAATTTATGTTTGCTTTTTAAATTTCGTTGTGTTGTGTCGAGATCATAAAACCTAAAGCTGAACGTGTGTTTTCAGGAAAAGAGCGGCTCGATGCTTCGTCACATGTCTCACTCAGAGTTTAAGGAGCAACTGCTGCCCACGTTACAGAAAGCTCTGCTGCGCAGCCCTGAGAACTCGATACAGAGTGAGTCACATGCACATTCAGACACTACGGCTATCACAAACTACCGCACACTGTGATTCATTATGACACAGATGCATCACAATATCATCATTAGTGCAGTTGTTATAAATGTTGAGTATATTATCATGATATAATGTTACTGTCAGTGTTATTTTGGCATAACTGACATACTATTGTGGTTTTGATTAACGTTTTAAATTAGAAGAGTTAGTTTTCATTTTAATATTGAAGTTGTAATAATTTTTTGTTGTGTGTAGTTAACGTATTAAGTGACATTAACAATGAGCAATACATTTGTTACATAAAAATGTATCTGTTCATTGTTGGTTCAGGTTCATTAAATAATATGAACAGATACTTTTGATTTTAATTATGCATTAGTAAATGTTCAAATTAACTCAAAATTAATAAATGCTTTAAAAGTATTTTTGTTAACTAATGTTAACAAAAGGAACATTATTAGAAAGTTGTCTATAGTTTTTTTTATTAATATTTATTTTGGAGAAATATATATTAGGGTGGCACGGTACATGAAAAAAGCGTACACTCTCTTGTCTCGGTTCGTAGTGTGTGCATCGCACGGTTCGATGCATGTGCAATGTAGCCTCGTGCCCGTATGTTACCTCAGACAGTGGGTGTCCTTTTCATGCAAAATAAGAGGTGTGTGTGGACATACAGTAAAAGTGGAGTGCTGCAGGTCACGTCACATGTAGAAATGGCAAGTGGGAGAGATAAGGAAGGCTGCCGTATAACATGTTGTTTCACACCGCACGCGCAAGCAGTGCGTATGGAGAGCGGGAGCTGCGCGTGCCCTTTGTGCATTCACACTGGCAGCTGAACCGCGGCTCGTGTATTGCAAATACAGACGAATATTGTCCATTCTGTCACATTTTCCGGTGCTCTCCGACCCCTGTCTGTCTGGTTTGATTTATGATGGGCAGCATATATCTGCTGCAAATGCGCCCGTGTTCCCCTCCGTCCCAAACACACATGCATATAACATGCTGTATATAAGTAGTTCACGTGATAAATGTAACATTCAAGTTAAGATCTGCTTCTAGTTTTAATCATTTAAACAGGCCTTTGAAGTTTGGGCAAAAAGTTGCTCACGCTGAATTAAAGCCACAGTGCATTGTTCTGATCAATATTGACATGATTAACAGGAAACAACTTCTACATGATATAACAATTTTTTTAATACTGTATCCTAAATTGTGGATATTTAAGCTATATATCATATGCTGAAGTGAATTTCTGGAGTGTTAATGATTAAAAGAAAAAACAACAAGAACCGTACAGAACCTGAAACCGTGATATGAACCGAACCGTGGGTTTTGTGAACTGTGCCACCCCTTTTTTATATATATATATATATATATATATATATATATATATATATATATATATATATATATATATATATGTATGTGTGTGTGTGTGTGTGTGTGTGTGTGTGTGTATATATGTGTATGTAACCCTGATTATGTTTAACTAATAAAAGGGCAAATATAATAAAATTATATATTTAAAAAATATATATTTCTGACAGTCCATTGATAATTGCTTTTTGTTTATAGAAATGCTCACATAAAACGTATAGATACAGTGTATTTGTTTCAATTGTAAGGATATTTTTTTGAAAATGTTTTGAAATCTCTTGTCTACCAAGCATTAACCAAATTTGACTTAACACTATATACTGATTGTATAATAATTCAGAATATTTCCATCTCTGTTATTGGTCTTTCCTCCAGCGATCTCCTCTATGTTGGCGTTTCTTACACTTGACCTGAGTCAGTATGCGCTGGACATTGGGAAGGGCATCTCCAGTGAGTCGTCGTCAGTGTGATTGAGCTGTTGGTCTGAGGTGTCACGTGCAGGTTTAATGTCGTGGCTCTGTGTTTCAGGTCAGCTGAAGGCCAATAACCCAGAGCTCATGGATCAGGCGGTGACGGCCCTTCAGAATCTGGCCCAACAGTGCAGCGACCCCAGCGCCGTCCAGGACCTCGTCAAACACCTCTTCAGCATCCTTGGAGGTCAGTGAGGTTTCAACAGTCATGAACTTTATAAATTATGATTTCTATGAATGGATAAGTCATAGACGTAATCTTAAAGATCATACACATTTTAGTAGTGAATGTATATATAGATAAATAAGATTTTTAATGTTTTTGAGCTGGAAATGGTACAAAAATACACAACCATTCAAAAGTTAGGAGTAAGAAAAATAATACAAAAAAATATAATAATAATAAAAAAATTATTAATAATTGAGCACTAGGAGTGTAACGATGCACTCGTGTCACGATTCGATCTCAATACTGAACTCATGATACAATATGTATCGATATGTTAAGCCAAAATAAAAAGAGAGGGTTTTTTTATTTTTGTTTTTTTCCTATTATTAAAATACCATTGTTATTATTAGTGTATTATTATTATCAGGACCCACAAATATTCCCCCATTGCATCATTATACATTATATTCAACATTATATATAGTCGTTTAATGTAATAATGTCACTGAAACTTTATTTGTTTTGCTCGCTATGTCCCGCCTCTCCCGCTATTAATGCACTATACATACAAGAATAAACCATCTAAAATGCTTTGATTAATCATACTACCAACACTAAATGTGATCTGGTGATTTAAATGATGTTTGCGCTCTCACTTTGAGGACTGCAGCGCGTGCACTTCAGAATGATCAAAGCAATCAATCACAGTTCTGATCGCAAGAAACTCTCAAACTGTAAATGTTTAGCTCATCCAAGAATTTAAATTCTGCGTTTACTCACCCTCATGATGTTTTCGCGCGTCACGCACTCCGTCCGTGTTTACTACAGTATGCGCGTTGTGGTAAATCTGTTCATCATAAGCCATCGTTCGTGTCTCTTCAGAAGACTTGGGTCTGGATTGGACCACTCGATTAGTTCTTTTACGATGCCTTCATGACATTTTTGGATCTTTTAAGTTTGAGAGGAATGGACTATAAATGGAAAAGAATATCTAAAGAATATCTTCATTTGTGTTTGGAAGTTAAACGAAACGCGACTTCATGGTGAGTACATGATGACAGAATTTACATTTGTGGTACATTTGTAAATTTGTGTTTGGGTGAATTATTCCTTATAAATAGGCCTACTACAGCAAGTTGAGCCTTGGATAAAACAACTCTATAGCTATACTTATTTTAAATTGTAATAATATTACTGATTTTACTGTATTTTTGATCAAATAAATGCAGCCTTGGTGAGCAGAAGAGATTAAAATCTTTATCTTTATTATACCAAATGTCCATTGGCTAGATATTGCTCGTAAGTGCTTGTGTTGAGTAAAATCAGTGTGAAAGACCAGTCTGTGAAGCAGTGCGCACAGTCATTTAAAAATATGAATTATGATTGATACCTGATGCACATGGAAAACCTCACCAGTAATCTTATTATATGAAACTCCTTATCCAATAGTCATTAATGACAGTCATGAGAAGGATGTTGGTGTAGGATGTCTCGCACGTCACCAGAACCTGCTCACTTTTTAAAGCAGGACATTCCTAATTATTCATGTTGTTTTGCACAGGCTCAGAGGGGAAGCTGACTGTTGTGGCCCAGAAGATGAGCGTTCTCTCGGGTGAATATCCTGTCCGTCTGTCTGTCTCTCTCTGTCTCATGTGCTCATTAGGCCTGTTTGGACATCAGTGGTTGGTTTTGCATGCTGTTTTTCTTTTCTAATAGTTAATATTGAAATAAAGTCTCTTTTAATCACAGCTTATTTCCATCAGGAAACATGTTTCTGCATTTTTCTCCACTGCTCTTGTCATTGGTTTTCTATGTAAGGAACTCGGAAGTACAGCAGGCTCTGCACCAGGCTTGCTGCTAGGCAAGAAGTGCAAGCGGCCAGGGAAGCTCTGCTTGCAGGGCAGGACAGGAACTAGAGACACAGGAAACAAGACAGACAGGACCAATGGCAGAACTAACACTTAGCAATAACTAGAGTAACAGCACAACAAACTCACACAGTGGCACAATGTATAATGAACTAGCAAAACATGAGGGAAAGAGTACACATTTGCTGCATCCCAATTCGCCTACTTGTACTACAACCTAAAAGTATGTACTCTTTTGTGAAGAAAAAGTACATACTTTTGAGTGTGTAGCAGAAGAGTATGCAAGCTTTGGGATAAGCTACCATAGATATGTATATACATCTATGCATACTACTTCAACATCTATAACGGACACTGTCGCTTAGTTACGTGCATCATGTCACAATCATCGTCACAGTTAAAATCCTCCACATTCACATATGGAGAGAAATGTAGTCGCACGTTGATCTGCCATTCGTGGGTCTTTAATGCAGAGACTCTCCTTATGCGTTTGCAGTTTAAATATAATGTGTATTTAAAGGTTAATGGCCAAACGAATCATCACAAAAGTTCACAATGTTGAATAAATATATTTTCGTCAGGTTAAATACTGATAATTGATCACTCAAACCCTTTTATCTAAACCTCTCTACTTAACCGTCGGAGTCGCACATCCGCCATGTTTGTAGTTCTAATCGAATCCTAGTCCGACTCGCAGTGGGTTGTGGGCAATATCAGCCGTTAGAGTGTGCGTCGATCTGCACTTTGGATCCTGAACGGAAACAGTAGACCATTTGGGGATCTTTGGAATACTCTTTTCAAAATACTACCATTTTTTTGACATGCTAATTCTATTTTTGAATACCATTTAGTACGGATAGTCTGCGAATTGAGACGCAGCAATTATAAAGGGAGCAGAAAACATGAGGAACAGGTGAACACACTCAGACAAATGAGGACGAATCAACAACTAAGCAAGAGGCGTGATAAGAGGAGCACATGACAAACACAAACAAAGACAAAGCCATTTAGTGACACCAAGACGGCAACCTCCCCCAGTTTCTCTTGAAGAAAATACTGAAGTGACTTAAACTGCACTTCATCGACTGGCCACTAGAGACAGGCTCCAGAAGAGAGCAGAATCTCATTGAGCCCCATGTTAAAATGTCCAACTTCACAGCCTGGTACAAATTGTGGTTTTGGTCTATACGCCTAATTTTGCCCTTCATGACAACTGTGAGGGGGGTGATTATTTTTTTTTTTTTACAGCTCATTCGTTAACATTATATAAACCTTAAAGTTCTGCATAATTAAGGGCGTGGCCACTTTGAGTGACAGGTGGATAGCCGTTTGTCTGCTGTCTGTTAGTCATCACCCCAGCTCCAGCCACGTCCCGCCTTTTTGCCCATTGTCAGCAATCCGGGAGTGACATGCAGTGACGCGCTGACAAGATGGCAACGGCCGACTTTGAGGCTTCAAAAACTCTCTTCAGAAACCTATGGTTACGTGACGGACACTACATCCATATTTTTTTTTACAGTCTATGGGTGACACACAATACAAACATAGAGACATGAAACAAAGACAAGCCTGACAGAACTGTCAGAGGAGAACCCTGACAAAATCTCATCCTCACGTCTGCATGAATATGCAAGTCTTTCATTCACGTAAGCGCCTGCTGTCGTATTAAGCGTGATTTATGCGTGTGTTTGAAACAGGAATCAGAAGTTGCAGTCATCATGCCGTCTCTGGCGCTTCCTCCCAGACTCTGAGCTCCAGTGTGGCTGTGATGTTCATTCCATACCTGCAACAGGAAGGTGAGAAACCTACAGTTTTTTAATTTCATTAAAAACTTTTTTTTCATACTGGTTTAAACACTGAACATCCATACAAGTATAAGAGCATTTAGAATACTTTCATAAACTGGGTTTTTTGAAGGGTTCATGTGTTGATGTAACGCATAAATTATGAATTAAATTATTTTATTATTAATTAATCAAATTATATTCATTAATATCATGTGATATTAATTAATACAATTTGATTAATAATTAAATAATTAAAAGTTAATGGCCAAACGTATCATCACAAAAGTTCACAATGCTGCAGGTGAAATATAATGTGGGTTAACGTTGAATAAATATGTTTTCGTCAGGTTAAATACTGATAATTGATCACTCAAACCCTTTTATCTAAACCTTTAGCAATTAACAATTAAAATGATTAATTGTTGTTGTTGTTATTATTATTATAAATTAAAAATAAATGATTTCAAAATAAAAACAAAACACATTTTTAAAACATATTTTATTTGTTTACCTGCACATTAACTGACTTCCGAGAAACATGAACGTGAATTCGTTGTTAAATCATTGAATACTAGTTTTTATTTTTATATTTTCCATTTTCGTTTTAATTTTAGTCATTTTTATTATTTTTTTATTTTATTTTTTTATTTGTATTAGTTTTTAAAATGTCTGTAATTTTAATTTTAAATTTTAATACAATTTTGCATTTTATTCATTTTTAAATTTTATTCAAGTATCAAGTTAAACTAAATTAAATGAGAAATGTTTCCATGCAACTCTATATTTTAAAGGCTCAGTATTATGGTTTATTATTTCTCTGTAATGCAGAACAAGTTAGCAGTGTTATATGTATGCAAGTAATTAAATAATAGTTTATACATTTTATTTCAATTATAAAAATTTTTTGTGTGTGTGTCTTATTTAACTATTATAACCCTGTCATTGAAATATTAACCTAAAATCTCAGAGGGACTTCAATATTTTAGGTTAAATATTGACAACATTTGCGAATCCCTGATTAATAAAATGTATAGATTTTATTTATTTCTACCCAGTTTGCTACTTAAAGATTTAATATGAATTTTTTAAAACTCCTTTATGTTGCAAAATTGGTTTTAAATGACTTAATTTACGTTAAACAGTCTTTAAATGTCTTGCATTTCATAATGTTTTTATTAATACATCAAGTTAAGCTAAATGAAATGAGAAATTTGCTATTTAATGACTTTGATATGAATTTTTAACTTTGTTTTGTTGCAAAAGTGGTCTTAAACTTCTAATTTTATTTACGTTTAACAATCTTAAAAATGTCTTATTTCATAAACATGCATAAAATCCTAATCTCTGATGATTGTTGTGTTTTTGTGTTTCTAGTCCATGAGGGGACGCTGGTACACGCGGCGTCTGTGTTATCTCAGTGGACGGGCCGCTTGACGGTGGATGTTCCCTCTGAGTTGAGGGAATGGTTTAAAAAAGCCTTCACCCTCAAGACGTCTACGTCCCTCGTGCGTCAGGCGTATCTCCAGGCCATGCTCGGGGCTTTCAAAGGTCCGTCGGACTGCTGGGTTTAAACTTGTACTGCTTGTGTTTTGTCAAAATAAACAGCGTTTGTGTGTCTCCATCCTGTTCAGGTGACACTCTCAGTCAGGCTGTTGACTTCCTGCCTCTCCTCATCCAGACTGTGGAGAAAGCTGCTGCCCAGAATACCCAGCATGCACTGCTGTCTGAGGGCGTGGCCGCCTCTGTGCTGCTCTGTCGGCTCTCTGTGCTCGACTCTGTGTCTGGTGAGTGTTCACACCATTTCCATCCACCTATTTATATGCACATTTTGGGATATTGCATAAAAAACACTGGATTGAAATGGCAAGATGCGCAGAAATTCTAAAATTTACCCGTAAGTATGCACTCAATTGAGGTGGATACTTTTTTTATCCGATAAGAAAACATGAGCTTAAACTCTGATGGAAACACATTTACTGGATAAATCCCCTAATGCAAAACAAAAACTCACTTGATTGCCTCAACAGTGGATGTGATTGGATAACTGGTCTAACCAGTGGACCGATCATATGACACAAATGTTGGTTTGGTGGTTCTGAAATGTCATAAGAATGATTTGTTTAAGTCGTCCCCCAGAAGCGTCTCACGATTGCATTCACAAACACCCAAGCACAAGAAAACACGAGTGTGCGCTCTGAGACTCAACTCATTTATGAAGTTGGAAAAAATGAGCCACAGTTTCTTCCCCAGTTGCAGCAACTTCCATTTTTATTACAAATATATTGTGCCAATTTCCCAGGAAGTTAAGACTTTGTTCTCTTGAACACATGGTGATGGAAACGCTGCTTTATTTGCAAATGTTTTTTGCGATATTCCGTTTTTGCACACAAGTTAAATTCGCAACTTGGGATGGAAACAGCTACAGAGACTCTGCTGACATCCTCTGACGTGAATCTTCATGTTGTTCTGTGTCTTTAGAAGCGAAGCTGGTGTCTTTCTGGAATCTGATACTGGATGAAAAGAAGCCTCTGTTCACCACTGAGAAGTTCCTCTCTCAGGCCAGTGAAGAAGGTCAGAAACGCTCCATTTGTCAAGATTTCATTGATGTGGCTCAGAGGAATATTTTTAGACAAAAATACTTTGACAAACTTTACAGAGGTCATATTTTGCATTTTACAATTGTTTTTGGGCTCTACTAGAATAGGTTTTACTTTTAATGCTTGAAAGTTCAAAAACACATTATTCTTCATTGTTGCAGCTCCTCTCTTCCCAGTCTGTAACATTCAGTTTAGTTCCTGTCTCTGCGAAGCCCCTTCCTCTTTAAAGCGCAGTGTGCTCTGATTGGTCGGTTGGATCAGTGTGTTGTGATTGGTCAAGCACTTTGAGCATGTTTGGGAAATAACCCGCCTCTTACCATAACCGGCAGTTTCAACACTACTAACTAACTCAACCAGGCCCCGCCCCTTTATTCTGCATATTAATTATTTAAATGAGGAATATTGTGACATGTTCGTCCCCAGAAGAAAACTCAAGACTACAATGGGGAGGGGGGAAAGCATAATAGGTCCTCTTTAAAGATTTTAACAACTGGTAAAAGGAGGATACAGAGTCAGGTGTTTTACTGCAGGTCTTGCATATCGTGCCTTTTAATGAAAATGATTTTGAATAGAGGCGTGTGATCTTCACCAGATTTACTTGTCAGTGTTGCTATTGTTAACAAACTGTCCTGTACCCCATAGCTCTGTGCACCATCCTGCTGCTGTGTGAAAGACTGTTCCTGGATCAGCCACAAAGACTCAACAGCAGCAAGTCTCAGTGAGTCACTACTATTTTTAGCTTTATGTAGAATTTAATTATTCATTGAATTAGCAGAGGGAATTCTATTTCCTGTGTTCTGCTTTCTTTTTATTTTAAGAAAATGTGACCAAACATTTAAACCTAAGCATTTGTAAATCATTGTACTTTTAGGCAACACTAGGATCATTAAAAGTGGGCTATGATATGCAAAATAATATTTTTAATTAATGCTTTTATCACCCTAAAAGAGTTTATTTTGTGATTTAATCGACTGACTCTACCTTAAAACACTTGATGACTACTTAGCAAATGAATATACTGTGAAATCTTCATTTGGTTGATTTTTTTCACTTCATTATGTAAAAATATTGACTGCTCACTTCCAAATTGTTATTTTTGTATTATCAATATACTCATCTTTAGTACTTCAACTGGCATTTTAATTTTAGGTTTTCATGTAATATTTTATTTTAGCTTTATTTCAACAGTTTAATAGTTTATTTTTAGTTAACATTAGCTACACTGCCTATGACAGTAAATTATTTAGGAGAGATGTGGAAAAAGTTACATCAATTTCATTACTACCTTTTAATTAAACATTATGACGTTTATTTCTATACAATAATGTACAATTTTACAAAAACACCAGGAATATTATTAACCCTCCTGTAATGTCTGGGGTCAGATTGACCCCAGAGCAACTTTGTCATCTCAAAAAAATATGCTAATTGTATTTATTAGAAGAATTCATAAACATACACATCTTGTGTTACAGTTTTCAAAACGCCTGTACACATTTTTACCCAACTGGTGATATCTGGTGGCATTTTGACCCCACAAAAAAGGCTGAAATTTGCACACAACAGGGTTAAGAAAGTAAATAGGCTGAATAATAGTGCAAAACTCTTGCCATCTTCATGAGCATCTGTGACTTAAACCCTTGTCTTCTGTCCTCAGGATGTATCATCAGGCCACAGTGATGGCGCTGCTGTCCCGCCAGTGGCGTGTGCGGAAACGGGCTCAGCAGACTGTGAAGAAGCTCCTGTCCTCGCTGGGTGGAGCCAACCTGGCCCACGGCCTTCTGGCAGAACTGCGCGTCATTATTAACAAACACAAGGTGAGGGATAAACAGGAGTTGAACGATTATTTTACACTGATGTGTTTTGAATTTACTCATTTTAAGTGTCTTTTGTCAGATTCTGCCACCAGATGCTCTTTATACGGAGACGGGTGAGCTTACTGAGATTGGACGCTTGTATGTTGCTCCGCGGATCCTGCTGGACGCTTTGAGCGTGGTCTGCTCAGTGGCGGCCCAGTGGAACGACCTGGCGGAGACTGAGAAACTGGCCCTGGATATCCTCATCGTTACCCATCATCCCTCGATCGGTCCGTCTCTCTGATATCCCAGTGGATTTGATTGCATCCATACAGGATTTTTCCAATAGCTGTTAATCACGCTCTTTCTTTTTCAGTGGTCATCAGGTCTGAGTTGTGGCCTTCTCTGCTGTCCACTATGAAGATTAACGCTGCTGAATTCATCGACAAACACCTGGAGAAGATTCTGCCTCGCCTGCTAGAAGCCAACACAGACAACCAGGTACATTTAAAGTCGCATGAGAAGTTGTGATAGTCTTTTCTTCCCTATCGTGGCATATATCCGAGTGAAACTGCTTCTCAAACAAGAACAAATGTAGGCCCCGCCCTCGTCATCAGAGAAGAAAAGAGATGTCAATGCAAGAGGAAGTTATTCTGATTTAAAGATTACAAGGCACATGAATTAAAAAAATAAATGATGTGCACAGAAAAATCATTTGGAGGAAAGACTGCAAAAATAGTCTCTTTTGATTTTATGGTGACTTTAATTTTGCTCTGATACAGTAGGACACACATTGATATAGTACACGTATAAGATTATCTTTTGACAGACTTATCATAGTAGATAATAACATTTTCTATTTTTCCAGATATTAATTTTATTAATCACGGCTGCCGCACACACACATTATAAAATATAAACAAAACGTAACGTAAAATCCAGGCCTGGTCCTCTCTCGTCCTTGTGGTGCACAGCTGGAGTTCATTATCATCACGCCATCGGCCTCGCCCCGTTCTCACGGCCCCTCGGCCTCGCTCCTTGCCACAAATATATATATAATGTAATTGTAGCATTTTTATGTACATCGTATTTGATTATATATTGTATACACTGTGTTTTGATGAGCATAAGAGACTTCATTCTTAAACTTTAAACATCTTAATTATTGCATTGATATGATCGGACACGCATTTAAGATTCAATCAGATTTATCTTTGATTTATGGTCGTCATTGTGTCTCTTTCACCGTAGGCTGTTCAGAATGCTGTCGGTTCTCTGTCACATCTGTCTCCAACCAAACTGCTGCCACGCGTCATGGATCACGTGACCCAGCGCTTGTCCAATCCTGCGCTGATCCAGGTGACGCGTCAGGAATATGCAATCATGCAAACGCCAGAGGGAGAACTTTACGACAAGAGCATCATTATGAGGTAAAGTGAACTGAATGGAATGAATGAGCATTATTTTTTGAGGTGTTGAATGAATGAGAATCACATGGATGTTTCTTCTGTAAACGCTGTTGTTGTTTTTGGCAGTGCGCAGCAGGAGAGCACAAAGAAAGGCAACATGAAAAGAGAGAACAAGGCTTATTCTTTCAAGGAGCAGATCATTGAACTGGAGCTTCAAGAGGTGAGAGAGAAATACAGCAAACGGATCTGCTGGTATAGAAAAGAGTTGTTTTGGGCTGTATGTACTAGTGTGCGTACTCAATAGTTACTGTACACTGTTTAGTCAAATACTATTTACAGTATGCAGCAATAAATATTTTCGCCAGAAACACAGAACATACTCATCTCATTGCATTACCTGTTTAATTCAGTTGTCATGTTGAAGATGAACAGTTATTTTTGAATAAAAAAACATCTATTGGGCTGGCCGATCTGTGCCCTAGTATATATAAACACATTTATCTTAACTATTTACATGCATGCGTGTGTATTTATATATACATAATTATACACAGTACACACACGTATATTATGTTAACACAAACATTTATTTTGAATGCGATGAATCGTTTGACAGTACTAAAATATATATTTAATTTCAACAATTTTATGTACATCTTATTTGATATATTAATTATATTATATTGGCCATTCTTCTATATTTTTTGTTACATAAAGTTGCTGAAATTATCACTATTATGTGTACAGCCCCGAAACACTTTTTACACTTTTAATGTTTTTAAAAGAAGTCTCTTATGCTCATCAGGGCTGCATTTATTTGATCAAAAATACAGGAAAAAAACAGTAATATTGTGAAATATTATTACAATTTAAAATAATGGTTTTCTATTTTAATATACTTTAAAATATAATTTATTTCTGTGATGCAAAGCTGAATTTGTGTGTGTATGTATGTATATATATCATTTTATGTAAATCTTATTGCCTGTTATAAATAATGTATTATATATTGACTATCCTTTTATATCAGCGTTAGCCATTCCCATTAAAATATTTAAACTTTTGTTAGTGTGACCAAATAATGAAGTCGAGACATTAAAAATCATGGCCAGTATTGCATCCGGTTCATCCACCACACTGAAAAATGAAAGTTGAGTTAAGTGCATTGCATTTTAGGATACAGTATTTTGTGCAGTGTGTTCACATTTGATTGAGCCTCCCCTTGTGTTTGTCCTCCAGGAGCTCAAGAAGAAGAAAGGCATTAAAGAGGAGATCCAGCTGACCAGCAAACAAAAGGAGATGATGCAGAACCAGCTGGAGAAAGAGTCCAGCATCCGCAAGAGATTGCTGGAGGTGAGAGGTCATGCACTACCAAAGACCACCACCCGAGACGCGTCATCAGCGTGACCAAACCAACACATCTCTGTCTCTCTTGTCCTCTCTCAGTTGGACATGGAGCTACAGTGTGCGGTGGGTCTGTTGGAGGCGACTCTGGCCCGTCGTCCTCCTCTGATCTGGGTGCATCTTCCTGCAGTCGTGCAGGTTCTTCTGCCCCTCCTGCAGTCTCCTTTGGCCGCTCCACACGTCAAACAGGTGTTCCTGCACATCGGCGTCTCTCTGATGCCTAAAGAACTGCACTACTTGGGTAAGCCTTCCTTTTTCCTATTTGTTTATAAACCTTCACTTGTATTCATAAATAAGTGATTTATGTAAGTTTTAACCTTATAAAACTACTGTATCAAGCTTGATGCGCAACTTTCTAAGGCCTCTGGGTTATCAACGTGATTTAAAACCTTGCTGAAAAAGCAAGTAACAGGCCTTTTAGTGTAACTGTGGTTCACCTTTCTTTTGCTGTAAAATCTTTAATATTGTTCGTAATATAATACTGAAGCAGCTTCGGTTTTCTTGATTATCCATACATTATTATGTAGAAAAATCATGTTTAAATGTATCAAATATGATCCATCAGGCTTTATAGGAAGGTTTATCGTTCATCTCTGTCATTATTGTGTTGCATTGCATTGTATGTTTTAAAACTACAGAGCTTTGATTGTTGGGAAATATAGAGTTTTTATGCATTTTTTGTAAGTATCTGCTGCACTGTTATAAAGATCTCATTGATTTGCATTACAAGCTATCAGAATTTAATTTTACTTTTTGGCCATATAAATATCAACATCTGCAAATTTCATATTGTTGCTTAGTTTGGGCCTCTGAATAAAACTGAGGTGTTTTTCCTCTGCGCTCCATACTGATGTGTCTAAAATGGTACTCAACAATAAACACACATGCAAGCTTTTATTCTTTTTTTATTTCTTTTTAAATCTGTCTGAAGGTTTGATAAACTGTTCCGTTTTCAAAACAAAAATATTTTTCTGACACTTATTTCAAATGTCAGGCTTTACAGGGTTAATGTTGCTCATTCTGACTGCCCTATGAAATCAGTTTTATTTTTTTCCAAATTAGTTTGAATTTTTCTGGATTCCATTTTTTCCCATTATTTTTTTTTGGATTCCATTTTAATGGTTTAATTAAATTGTAATAATCAAAAAGCATGTCTAATTAATTGAATTCGTAAAAACAATGATATGATGAGATATATATATAACGTGCTGCACAAAGAGCTTTACTGTTCAAATTAAAACATGGAAGTACAATTGTGCTTATTCCTTCAAAAATAAAGTTTTGATAATTTATTATTATTGCATTAATGTTAGTATTATTATTATATTGAGACGTATCTCAATTCTACTGTACAATTTGTGAAGTTAAACCAAACTTCTATTTTGACGGGTTGCTGTGAAGGCGTTTCTTTGTGTTTATGATATGATGATAGTTTTTCCTCAAATGAAACGGTAAAATGCTGATGAAGTGACTCTCAGAGCGGCTCTGGAGATGAAGTTCATGTCCTCATATAGTGAGACAGCAGAGTTCAGTTTTGTGTGTGTGTGTGTGTGAAATCAAACCATTCATTCACACAGACGCACGCAGAACATGCAGGATTCATATTTAAATTGTATTTTGCGGTTTAATATTCACAAGTACTAGTCTATATCGCGATTTGATTTAAGTGTACTGCCTTTTACTTATTCTGGATTCTGTGTTTTCTGCATCGCCGAAATCATAGGGCCCTAGAATAACAGATGTCATATTTTTCAGGTTTCATGTGTGAACGTGGCTCAAATCTGTGTTTTTCTCAATATATTTAGCGGTTCTCGTGGGTCATGTGACCTTGCGTCAGCTGAAGCCAGAGTGTGATTTGGATCCAGCTTGGGCTCAAGAAGATCTGAACACGGCGACGCAGCGAACCATCTTACTGATGCATACAATCACAGCACCTCAGAGAGACGGCAAACCTGGTGAATAACACACACCCACATGCAGCAGAGGGTAGAAAACTAAATTACAATGGGTTTTTTGTGCAAGAAAATAATAAGGCAAACCTCTTAATCATTGCAGGGTCAGAAGCGATTGCCCTGTCAGCGCCAGCGTTCTCCTTCTGTTTCCCGCTGCTGCAGGCTGTGTTGAGTCAGAGCAGCGGATCCTCGGAGGACACGGAGCTCACGATGACCCGCGCGCTGCAGGTCATCAACACACACACACAGCTGCGGGCGCATTCGGACGACACAGTCATAGACGAGGTACGGCTGGGATCTCAGCTGGTGGCTGTGTTGTTGATCTGATTGATTTATTGATTCATCAACTTTTTTTATTCAATTTCAGTCCTCAGTTCTGTGAGTTTGGTCAGGTATTAAGAATAAGGAACAAATCGTGCCAGAAACTGACATGTAAATGTTCTTATACATACCTAATTAGCATGCAAATGAATGCCATTCTTAAGGCCCATTCACATAAAGTATGATAACTCGATAAAGAATATCAGAGTCCACACCACAGCTGATGAATGATAAAAACAGCCAATCAGAATTCATCCTGCTTTAAGAGCGTGTCCACCAAAGCGTTTTTTCACGCGGCTGGCTGGCGTATCCAATTGTTTTAAATTGCTTTTAGAACGGCATGAGCATAACGAGGCGCTGAGAGGGTATTTCACGCTCGCGTTTTTTACTGGTCGCCGAGAGTTGAAGAATGTTCAACTTTGGGTAAAACGCAGCGCTCATCACTGTCACTTTTCACCCAGCCGTCCAATCACTATGGAGGATGGGCGGGACAAATACAACACCGACCAACCGCCACATTCGGCTTGTACTGTACAACGTCAACAGATGAAAACAAACAGCGTAATAATGGAATAAAATAATTTAAAACAAGAGCCAGAGCAAATACTTTACATTGTATTGGCAATTTTATATAGAATCAATACAGAAACAAACTCCCTGTGAAATGAGATACTAGGAACACTTCTGCGGATATTCCGTATCTAAGCAGTCTCAACTGGACACGCGGCCTAAGAGCTCGAGCATTTAAAGTGGCAAACGACAAAACTGTAGCGCGTTCATAAACAAGACTCTATCGTCTGCTGGTGTGGACACTAATAGTTATCTTTATGGTTGACATTCTTGATGTGAACATGAAATGGAAATTGCGCTAGTCTTTTTTTCCCCCCTATTGTGACGTATATCCGATTGAAACGGCTTCTGGGACGAGAAAAAGTGAAGCATTGAATCATTGCCGCGATCACGTGACTTGATTTTCTGATGACTTTATGTAAGTGATTGAGGGAATTAATAAAAGATTTAAGCAAAAAAACTTTATTTTTTGCTCAAGTTGTCTTTCCTTTGTCCTGCCCTGTTTGGGTTTGAGGATTGTGCATACCTTTCTTGTATTTTTGGCTTTAATTAATAAATGATTGGCTGCAATTAGGTGCACTAGGATATTATATGAATGAGTTTTGTTGTTGTGATTTATGCATGTTTCATGCCAGTGGCTTATACAGAATCCTTTAGTATCTTAAAAAAAAATGATCGTTTATATCTAAAAATAAAAAATTATCAATTATAATTTTTGTTACAAAGTTTGAGTAAAATCTCATTCATGCACCCATGATTTTAAGATTACTTGGAATTATGTGCATATTAATGATGGATTTTATCCATGTCTGTTTAACTGAAACCCCCAGTATTTTATAATGAATGTCTTTTTCTGTTTGTCCAGAACGGCCCGGAGCTGCTGCCCAGAGTCAGTATGCTGCTGCTTCTGACCAAAGTGATCGGCACGTCCACCCCTCGCCTTCAGGTAGAGACTGGAATCTAGAGACACACACGGTATGTGAGGAGAGTTGTTGTGACGGTGTGGTGTTGTTGTAGGTGCTGGCATCAGACTGTCTGACGGCTCTGTGTGCCAGCGCTGGAGGGCAAGAGGGATGTGCGCTTGCCGAACAGCCTGAGATCGACGTTCTGCTGGAGGCTTTACTGTCCTCGTGCTTCTCTGTCAGAGATGCTGCACTGAGGGTCAGTACCTTTCTGACGTCATCTAGCCTTTGAACACTTTTGTATTGACGGTATATTATGAAATCCTTTTAAACTCTTGTAGGGTCTGCTGGAGATGGAGTTGGCGTTACCCACCGACAGCGCTGACGCCAACGGTCTGAAGATGCTGAGGAGACTGTGGGTGGCGAAATTCGATGTGGAGGAGGAGGGCAGAGCTCTGGCAGAGAAGTGAGTCATGCAGTTTTAGCGTAGAATCACTTTTTCATACTGCAGCCTCTGCTGCTGGTTCTCATCAATTCCTCATCCAGGAAACAACACACAAGTTAATTTGAAAATGATTCATCATGTGGACTCCAGTGTGGTTCACAGTTGATAGGAAAGTCACCCGGGCTATTCTGTGGAAGTGAACTGCTGTTGATGGATAATTTTAATAGCAAACATTTCTCATAACATTTCTCATTTGTGTAAAAAAAAAAATTCATTTCACCATCCTAAAATAATGGACAGTTCTAAAGTGAAAATGCATAATAAAATGAAATATGTACACCGATCAGGAATAATATTATGAAGCGAAGGTGAAGTGAATAACACTGATCTCTTCATCACGGCTCCTGTAGTGGGTGGGATATATTAGGCAGCAAGTGAACATTTTGTCCTCAAAGTTGATGTGTTAGAAGCAGGAAAAATGGGCAAGCGTAAGGATTTGAGCGAGTTTGACAAGGGCCAGATTGTGATGGCTAGACGACTGGGTCAGAGCATCTCCAAAACTGCAGCTCTTGTGGGGTGTTCCCGGTCTGCAGTGGTCAGGATCTATCAAAAGTGCTCCAAGGAAGGAACAGTGGTGACCCGGTGACGGGGTCATGGGCGGCCAAGGCTCATTGATGCACGTGGGGAGCGAAGGCTGGCCCATGTGGTCCAATCAAACAGACGAGCTACTGGAGCTCAAACTGCTCAAGAAGTTAATGCTGGTTCTGATAGAAAGGTGTCAGAATACACAGTGCATCTCAGTCTAGGGGATGGCCGGGTGTGTGTGGCTTACCTGGGGAACACATGGCACCAGGATGCACTATGGGAAGAGGGCAAGCCGGCGGAGGCAGTGTGATGCTTTGGGCAATGTTCTGCTGGGAAACCTTGGGTCCTGCCATCCATGTGGATGTTACTTTGACACGTACCACCTACCTAAGCATTGTTGAGACCATGTACACCCTTTCATGGAAACGGTATTCCCTGGTGGCTGTGGCTCTTCCAGCAGGATAATGCTCCTGACACAAAGCACAAATCCTTCAGGAATGGTTTGAGGAGCACAACAACGAGTTTGAGGTGTTCACTTGACCACCAAATTCCCCAGATCTCAATCCAATCGAGCATCTGTGGGATGTGCTGAACAAACAGTCTGATCCATGGAGGCCCCACCTCACAACTTACAGGACTTAAAGGATCTGCTGCTAACCTTTGGTGCCAGATACCACAGCACACCTTCAGGGGTCTAGTGGAGTCCATGCCTCGACAGGTCAGAGCAGTTATGGCAGCAAAGGGGGAACCAACACAATATTAGGAAGGTCATAATATTATGCCTGATCGGTGTAAATATCTGTCTTAAAACCATTTTTTTGTTGAAGACTTTTGCACACTGCTGTATAAAAAAATACAGTGTTTCCCCAGCTATACAATGATTTCTAAATGCCTTATCCTGCAGTGATGGGCGACTGGAGAATTCATGGTGTATCATTGATTATTGTTGCTCATGCTGTGTGCGTGTCTCTGTCTCAGACTCTGGCAGGCTCTGTGTCTAGATCTCGTCCCTGAACTCTGTCCACTCCTGATCGAAGATGTGATCCACCACGAGGAGGCGGTGCGGGCGGCGGGTGCGGAGGCTCTGTCCAGCGCCGTCAGCCAGTACCAGGAGCAGTCGGCCACTGTTCTGTCCCAACTCATTGAGCTCTACCATCAGAAACTCTACGTGAGTCTCACACACTGGAGATTCAGAACCAGACATGAATATTTCATCAAGGCTTGTAGCGCTTAAATTGAAATTCATCTGTGAAATTAAAGCCGTTGTGTTAAGCGTCATAAATCATGCAGACAGTCTTTTATTATCATTTTTTTAATTCATTACCCTAATATTTAAAAATGAATGGCCATCATTGTAAAGGCGAATCACTCTGGACTGTCATTGGAATGGGATGGCTTTGATTGATGCTCAGTGATTTCTGTGTGTGTTTGTGTTCAGAGACCTCCTCCGGTTCTGGACGCTCTGGGACGCATCATTTCTGAAGCTCCTCCAGACCAATGGGAGGCCAGGTGAGAGAGCATCTCTCTTCATCTTTGGACAACGTCTGTGACAATGAGAGTAAATTATAGTTACTTAGAAAATATCTATTTATTTTGTTTTTGATTCCATTTTAGTTTTTGTTTAGTTTCTTTTAGAGATGTACCGATTGCAATTTTCTTGGCCGGTTTCAGTTTTCTTTGTTAGTGTGACCTGCCGATGCCCATGTTTTGCTAGAACTATATTTGACTTCTCTTCAACGCAAAATTTTATTTTCACAAAAAAATAGTAAAAAGACAGAACAAATAAACAAATTTCAAACAACAGCACAAATACATGCTATAGAATAAAGAGATATGAAATAAACAGGGCTTTTCGTTTTTTAGGTGGGTCTAACAGTAGGTTAGTATTCAGGTGAATACTGTGTTTAACTGAATACTCGCCAAGATGGGCATTTTGACATCATTTTGTGTGTGTTTGATGGTTAAAGCACAGTGAGCCACTCATTTTGGTACTTGCGACTCACAAGCTGTTTGAGATGTGGCTTTATGTGTGAGTGGAGGTGCGAGTGGAGGTGAGCGAGAGGAGGTGAGCGAGTGGAGGTGTGCGAGTGGAGGTGTGCGAGTGGAGGTGAGCCAGAGGAGGTGAGCCAGAGGAGGTGAGCCAGAGGAGGTGAGCCAGAGGAGGTGAGCCAGAGGAGGTGAGCGTGTGGAGGTGAGCGAGAGGAGGTGAGCGAGTGGAGGTGAGCGAGAGGAGGTGAGTGGAGATTAGTGAGCGAGAGGAGGTGAGCGAGTGGAGGTGTGCGAGTGGAGGTGTGCGAGTGGAGGTGAGCCAGAGGAGGTGAGCCAGAGGAGGTGAGCCAGAGGAGGTGAGCCAGAGGAGGTGAGCCAGAGGAGGTGAGCCAGAGGAGGTGAGCGTGTGGAGGTGAGCGAGAGGAGGTGAGCGAGTGGAGGTGAGCGAGAGGAGGTGAGTGGAGATTAGTGAGCGAGAGGAGGTGAGCGAGTGGAGGTGAGCGAGAGGAGGTGAGTGGAGATTAGTGAGCGAGAGGAGGTGAGCGAGTGGAGGTGAGCGAGAGGAGGTGAGCGAGAGGAGGTGAGTGGAGATTAGTGAGCGAGTGGAGGTGTGTGAGAGGAGGTGAATGAGTGAGTGGAGGTTAGTGAGCGAGTGGAGGTGTGTGAGGGCTTGTGAATGATGCGTTTCCTGTGTGCAGGTGTGGCATTGCTCTGGCGCTGAACAAACTGGCTGAGTACTTGGAAGAGAGTCAGGTGACGCCCCTCTTCCTGTTCTTTGTGCCTGATGCTCTAAACGACAGACACGCAGAGGTGCGGCGCTGCATGCTGGAAGCGGCGCTGTCTGCCCTCAACACGCACGGCAAGGTACTCCGTCAGATCAGATGCCCCGTCCAGCCTCGTTCTCCTGACGCGACGCTCACTCTGTGATGATGTTTTTGTCTCTCAGGACAACGTGAACTCTCTGCTGCCCGTGTTTGAGGAGTTTCTGAAGAACGCGCCACAGGACGCCGGCTATGACTCTGTGCGGCAGAGCGTGGTCATCCTCATGGGCTCGCTAGCCAAACATCTAGACAAGAGTGACCCCAAAGTCAAACCCATCATGGCCAAGCTGATCACCGCCCTCTCAACTCCGTCACAACAGGTCTGCAGCTATTTTTGCTTGTTTACTTATTAACATCCATCTCAGATGGCCAAGTTTATTAATGTAGCGCTTTTCACAATACACATCGTTTCAAAGCAGCTTTATTATGCCTGATCTTATTCTTTATATCTTAATATCTTCATTTGCAACAGTTGCAAATAATAGTGATAATATTATTGGTATTATGAAATCTGTGAGATTTTTTTAGTTTTTAATTTATAACAGTTTGTTGTAGAGATACGCCTACACTCGCACACAGAAAAAAATTATTCAGAAATTGCTAGTAAATTATACATAGAAACAGCAATTAACACATTGACTTAAATGAGAAATGTAGTAGTATGTATTTTCATGCATTTTCAAATTTTTACAGTGTAATTACTGTTTGGTGATGTGTCCCCTTGACATGGTTAAGTGATGCATATAAATGACAGGGTTAAAAATATTACCATACATCCCTCTCTGTCTGGTCGTGCTCAGGTTCAGGAGTCAGTGGCGAGTTGTCTCCCTCCTCTGGTTCCTGCTATAAAGGAGGACGCTGGTGGGATGGTGCGGAAGCTCCTGCAGCTCCTGCTGGAGAGCGATAAATACGCCGAGCGGAAGGGAGCCGCTTACGGGCTGGCTGGGCTGGTCAAAGGTCTGGGCATCCTGTCTCTCAAACAGCAGGAGATCATGAGCACTCTGACAGACGCCATCCAGGACAAGAAGAACTCCAGACGCAGAGAAGGTGAGGGAGGCTGCGGCGTATAAAACATTTTTATTTATTTATTTTTATTAAAAAAAAATTGTGCATTCAATTTTGCAATTAAGTGTGCTTTACATGCATGACAAATAATAAATATGTATGTATATATGTGTGTATAAAAGGGGTGTAACGGCACACAGAATTAACAGTTCGGTGCGTACCTTGGTTTTGGGGTCACGGGTTAATACGAGTTCGGTACAACAGAAAAAGCAACAAATCCCTGATGCAGGTCATTCATTTATTTTGAACGACAGTAGTGCAAATTACAGTTTGTTCCACCTAGCGGCATTTTGTCCCCTCTGAGGTAGTTGGTACAGTACCAATGGCGGATGCACAAAGTTCAATATTCCGTTTTTTCAAGAAATCACAGAAAGATGAGCGAGAACTTTCCACTACATCACCTTTCCACAAGAAGACAGCGAGTGAAGCGCAGCTGAGACTTCCCATTTCCAGGACATGCATATTTCATCACCGGACTGTAGTGAGACTTCCTTCCATGACACAAATCGGCACAATGACAAATGATTTTGTCTCATCATAATAGCGGAAACAACTTAAAACACTCATTTATGGTCATACTGATAAGAGTAAGACATTATTCGAAACTGGTCTGTTTTTATTTGTGGACACTCACAATAAAAACAAAACATTGTGCTTTTGTAAAATAAAGAAAACAAACAGGATGTGGTCTGTCCCGGTTTCCTTTCCGTGAAGTTTGAATTCATTTCCGTGAAAAATGAATTGAAACTGAGCGTATAGGCTATTAGCAAGCTCTAGCATGCCATCTGAATGCTTGTTTTGGGTTGGTGCATAGATTGTATCTTCTTCTTCTGCTTTTTTTCCTGTTGTGGCGGTTAGCAAAGATTTAGGGTTAGTGCTCTCTTCTGGATTGGAGTGTGGAGTGCGCCATGTGCGCCTGCGTCCTCTGACTGTGACATCTCGTACTGTGGCGGTTTGGGACCAATACATGTACCGTTACACCCCTACTATAAAATTATTATTTAATACATTATAATAAAATATTTGCATAATTCTATTCTCTAAAACAGTCAAGTAAATTCAGCTACTTGATTAGCTTTTTGAAAAACATCATCAACTGCATGATTCAGGATAAATTGAGAGATTGCGATTCTTCTACGATTCTGAAGAAAAAAGACAACTAACAAAATAACATGCACACTAGAGGTTCTGACAAAAAGTGAACGTGGTGTAGACAGCAGAATCGTTGTCATTTAGAAATGAGATCACGTGGGTGTTTGAATCGAGATCGTGATCTTTTAAAGAAACACGCTGACTTGATACTCCACAATATTACGCAGCGCCTGAAAATAGTCCCCAGCACGCTCTCTGTGCAAGCAGGTTGTCACGTTGGTTATACTGACGGGAGTTAGCCTATTTTAAGGCGCTGCTTAATATTGTGCCACTTCACCCATGGTACGGCAACAAAGTTCCCTGATTATTACGCAGGAATGAGAGTATAGTCCCTAGCCATACCTGTCTAGAAAATAACGACTTTTAATTTTCCATCGGTCTTAGTACACGATGTAACTATACACATCACAACTTGTAAATAGGAAAATGTTGGCGTTATTTTGCCGTTTACCTCCGGTCTTTGTGCTAAGCTAGGCTAGAGTTATGCACGCACGGAGATGAGAATGAAATGTATGGGCTTATCTAACTCTGTGGGATATGGTGAATAAGGTAAAGTCCCAAAAAGTTGGCGTGTTCCTTTAACGATTAATCGCACTGAAATCAAAAACCAACAATGCAAATGAAGTAAACCAGTGATTTTAACTAATTAAATAATGATGAAATAAATGGTCTAGCTTGTGTGCTGATCCCGTTCCCTGCTCTCTTTCTAATAATCTTGTCTTTTCTCACAGGTGCTCTGTTTGCGTTTGAGATGTTGTGTAACATGCTGGGGAAGTTATTTGAACCGTATGTGGTCCACGTCCTCCCTCACCTGCTGCTCTGTTTTGGTGATGGGAACCAGTACGTCAGAGAGGTACGAACACTCCTGTCTCACAACCAGTTCTTGTTTGTTTTGCCTCTGTTCAGTTTGGTCATTGCACTGGGTGGCCCTGTCCAGTGTCATCTCATTGGTTATTTTAGATACAGTTATTTTAATATCATTACTAGGGCTGCATGATATTGGAAAAAACTGACATTGCGATGTTTTACATTTTTATATTTTGCGATATGAAAACAATTTCACCAGATAATATTGTATAGCTCTATTTGTAAAGAATTAATCATTCTAGGATGATTTTTAAGGGGAGTGCATCTGCATAGAAAATAATAAGCAAATGCTGCATCATGATTTGGTGGTTTGGTGTGTGTCAGGCAGCGGACGACTGTGCCAAGGCCGTGATGAGGAACCTGAGCGCTCACGGGGTGAAGCTGGTGCTGCCGTCTCTGCTGGTGGCGCTGGAGGAGGAGTCCTGGAGAACCAAAGCAGGTCTGCTGCAAACCACTGTTAACACCATATTCATTTCAAATATTACCCATATGAATATGTAAAAATTCATGTGTTTTTTATGAGAGTTCTTGGAAATTTTTTGGGAGCATAGCTATAATATTGTTTTTTTTATATCATTGTATTTTTCTTTTATTATAGTACATTTATTTTTATTAAATTATAATGATTTGTTTTTATTACTTATCATTTGATCAATTTCACCATCTCACATGGAAATGCAGAGCATTGTCTATTTTTATAGTATTTTGTATTTTAATTGGTTTTTTCATAATTTTTATATTATTATAATTTTGTACTTTATGATTAATCATCACTGTCTCATGGAAATGCAGAGGATTGTTTATTAGTTTAAATTTATTATAATTTTTTTATTATTATTTATTTTATATAATTTTTTCATCATCAATCATTATCACGGTCTCATATGGAAATGGATTATTGAATTTTTACTATAGTGTTTTTTAATTTTTTTAATTTTATATAGTATATATATATATATATATATATATATATATATATATATATATATATATATATATATATATATATATATATATATATATATACCTACCTAAAGGATTATTAGGAACACCTGTTCAATTTCTCATTAATGCAATTATCTAATCATGGCAGTTGTTTCAATGCATTTAGGGGTGTGGTCCTGGTCAAGACAATCTCCTGAACTCCAAACTGAATGTCAGAATGGGAAAGAAAGGTGATTTAAGCAATTTTGAGCGTGGCATGGTTGTTGGTGCCAGACGGGCCGGTCTGAGTATTTCACAATCTGCTCAGTTACTGGGATTTTCACACACAACCATTTGTAGGGTTTACAAAGAATGGTGTGAAAAGGGAAAAACATCCAGTATGCGGCAGTCCTGTGGGCGAAAATGCCTTGTTGATGCTAGAGGTCAGAGGAGAATGGGCCGACTGATTCAAACTGATAGAAGAGCAACTTTGACTGAAATAACCACTCGTTACAACCGAGGTATGCAGCAAAGCATTTGTGAAGCCACAACACACAAAACCTTGAGGCGGATGGGCTACAACAGCAGAAGACCCCACCGGGTACCACTCATCTCCACTACAAATAGGAAAAAGAGGCTACAATTTGCACAAGCTCACCAAAATTGGACAGTTGACTGGAAAAATGTTGCCTGGTCTGATGAGTCTCGATTTCTGTTGAGACATTCAGATGGTAGAGTCGGAATTTGGCGTAAACAGAACGAGAACATGGATCCATCATGCCTTGTTACCACTGTGCAGGCTGGTGGTGGTGGTGTAATGGTGTGGGGGATGTTTTCTTGGCACACTTTAGGCCCCTTAGTGCCAATTGGGCATCGTTTAAATGCCACGGCATACCTGAGCATTGTTTCTGACCATGTCCATCCCTTTATGACCACCATGTACCCATTCTCTGATGGCTACTTCCAGTAGGATAATGCACCATGTCACAAAGCTCGAATCATTTCAAATTGGTTTCTTGAACATGACAATGAGTTCACTGTACTAAAATGGCCCCCACAGTCACCAGACCTCAACCCAATAGAGCATCTTTGGGATGTGGTGGAACGGGAGCTTCGTGCCCTGGATGTGCATCCCACAAATCTCCATCAACTGCAAGATGCTATCCTATCAATATGGGCCAACATTTCTAAAGAATGCTTTCAGTACCTTGTTGAATCAATGCCATGTAGAATTAAGGCAGTTCTGAAGGCGAAAGGGGGTCAAACACAGTATTAGTATGGTGCTCCTAATAATCCTTTAGGTGAGTGTGTGTATATATATATATGTATATATGTATGTGTAGTAGTAGTATTTTGTATATTTTTATTAATCATGATCTCTGTCTCAAATGGAAATGCAGAAGCATAGTGTGTTTGTTTTCTTTATAACGCATCACTCCGTGTGTAGGGTCAGTGGAGTTGTTGGGTGCGATGGCGTACTGTGCTCCTAAGCAGTTGTCCTCATGTCTGCCGAACATCGTTCCCAAGCTGACGGAGGTTCTGACGGACTCTCACGTGAAGGTGCAGAAGGCCGGTCAGCAAGCGCTCCGACAGATCGGCTCTGTTATCCGCAACCCTGAGATCCTGGGTATGAATTATTCATGTTTAAATAGCGAGCCGGGAGAAGTGCTTAAATCGTTATTTGTCAGTCTTGGGCATTTCCTAACGTGTGAAAGTCTCCTAGCGGTCTGTTTGTTGTGTATATCTGCCTGCCTTATGGATGGAAGCTGTGACCTAAAGGAGTGTTCGTTCTATTGTGATGACACTGAACTGATATTGTGAATTCGACAGCAATCACCCCCATCCTGCTGGACGCTTTGACTGACCCGTCTCACAAGACGCATCACTGCCTGCAAGCGCTGCTGGACACCAAGTTTGTGCACTTCATCGACGCTCCGTCTCTGGCTCTGATAATGCCCATCGTCCAGAGAGCGTTCCAGGACCGATCCACCGACACACGCAAGATGGCCGCACAGATCATTGGAAACATGTACTCCCTTACTGACCAGAAGGTAGGAAATGATTCTCACATGACCAAAACCATGCTCTTTTATATCCTACATATTAGGGCTGCACGATTAATCAAATTTCTAATCGCGATTTACGGATGCCACGATTATGTAATCGCTCAAAGCTGCTTATATTATTCTGCATGCTTAAGAGGTGTGTTTAGAGCATGTTACATTGTGAGAGGCGAATCACGAGGGTCTAACCCAGCACAATAGGAACTACCAGGGGCGAAAGTGTACGCTGACTGGTCGACTGCACGCGAAATAGCACCCGCCATTTTTAAAAAGCCGTGCACACAGCCTATATGAACTAACTAACATGGAAAACAGTGATAGCTGAACCTCTCAATGCTAAGGAGACAATCCAACGCAACTTTGAGGGGAGCAAGCGAAACATGATTACGTATTTCTGCTCAACTAGTGACACTGGACGTCAACCACACGGCAAACGCTAATACTTTTTCATATAAATGTCTACTTTCTTTGTATAACAGTTCTACCTAATAACACATTAGACAGGACTGTTAAAAAGATCGTAAGCTAATCAAGAGACAGAGAAAGTGAGCGCTCAGACTCTGGCGTCCGCCGCGCCGTCAAAATAAAAGTCACAACAATAAGCGCGGCTTACGTCACTTCAGACTTCCTACTGGTGGTGTGAACCAGGAAAATGACCCTAGGGGAACATTTAGCTCTCGGGGAACCACACTGATGCCTAGTTCCTGTAACTACCCGGTGTGAAAGTCCCTATTATTGGATGCATATTAAAAAAATATATATATTTGAAGTAGAAACCAAACCTATGTATAGTTGACATTTGAGGATTAATGCTACAGAAAAGCATTAAAAGTTTTTCAGGAAGAGTGCGTTCAGCTTGTTTAAAAAAAAAGATATACAAATATGGCTTGCAGTTCCTTTATACAATGGTATGAAGCTATTCTAAACATCATTCAGTGTAAATTGTGATAATCGTATTTAATAATCGCAGTTACAATTTCAAGGGAATAATCGACAGAGACTTCTTTCAAAAACGAACAAAAAAAACTTGATTCTACTGGTATTGTAATAGAAATAAATCAGTTGTATTATTTAATATTTCAATCCATTCAGTTGTTTAAATCACTATTTTTCATAAATAATGTGGATTAAGCATCCGTATACAGACTGCAGTTAGATTTTGGTAAAGTGGTTCATTCTGAAGTGTTATTAGAATTAAATGCTTTTTAAAAAGGTTTAAGCCAGTAATTGTAGATAAGAGCACCTGTTAACCATGGTAAATCACTGTAACACAAGAGTGGCTCGTTCCTTTAATATCTCTTTTATGTGTCTTGTTGGTTTGCAGGATCTGTCTCCGTACCTGCCCAGTGTGATTCCAGGACTGAAAGCGTCACTGTTGGACCCCGTGCCCGAGGTAATAGTCTGCACTGATCCGTGGAAACTCTTAAAGCCCACTGGCGTGAACACTGTTATAGGGGGAGGCTGTTTTTGATGGCATCTGTCAATCTCCCTCAGGTGCGCACTGTGTCTGCTAAGGCTCTGGGTGCCATGGTGAAGGGTATGGGCGAGTCTTGCTTTGATGATCTGCTGCCGTGGCTCATGGAGACGCTGGCGTCAGAACAGAGCTCTGTGGACCGCTCTGGTGCCGCTCAAGGTGAGAGCGGATCAATGCACCATTAGGGGGCGGCAGAGAGCTGCAGCACACACACTAACAGGGCTTGACGGTTTTCCCAAGGAGGACATGTGCTCTCCTTATTAATATAAACACCAGCATACGTGTGTTTGTCTTTCTGCTTCACTATATGAATGTTGTGCTTTTATTCCTTGTGCTTTCAGGTCTGGCTGAGGTGATGGCAGCGTTGGGTGTGGAGAAGCTGGATAAACTGATGCCAGACGTGGTTCAGACGGCCAGTAAAGTGGACATCGCCTCTCACGTCAGAGACGGATACATCATGATGTTCATCTACCTCCCTCTGACCTTTGGGGATAAATTCACCCCGTACGTGGGTCCCATCATTCCCTGCATCCTAAAGGTAAGACAACATGTTTTTAATCGTTTCGCATCGTCTCTCTCCTGCATTTTCAAGTTCAACAGAAGTTCAAAAAGTTTTGTTAAAAAGTGTTTAAATTGTACGATGTCAACATGAAATCAAGATGCTCTATTATTTTTTTAATCAAATAAATTGATTTATTATGAGAATGTTTATTCTAATAATTAAGCAAATGTTTACATTTTATTATTTAAGAAAAAATAATAAATTTGTATTATTAAAGTAATTGTTTATTTTTTCCTAATTTATTTATGAGTATAAATAGTAATAATAATTTATTACTAAGAAAATAAATCTCATTTTCTCAATTTAAATATTAATTATTTAATAGTAATAATAATAGTTTAAGTAATTAATTTTAAAAATACATATTTATTATATATATTATATTATTAATATATATTTATTTTCTAAATAATAAATTGTTATTAAAGTAATGAATTAATGTTTATTTTCATAATAATTAGCCATTCATAATTCTTAGCGTTAAATTATTATTAATGTTTATTTTCATAATATTTATGAATATAAACAAAGAAATTAATTTTCTTAGTAATAATTATTTATTACTAAGAAAATAAATATCTCAATATGTATTTTCTCAATTGAAATATGAATTACTTTTTAATAATTTTTAAGTCATTCATATATAAATAAATAAAAATACATATGGGGATATTTTTTCTTATTAATAAATTGTTACTAAAGTAATGAATTAATTTTTATAAAAATAAAATATATTAAGATATTTGAAATAAATATTAAGAAATGCGTTTTCTTAGTAATAATTTTTTATTAGTTTTGTAATATTTTAAGATAATAAATAGTTATTTTAATATTAAATGTTGCTGATTATTGTGCAATGATGGATCAGTCCATATTTCTCTAAAAAAACAAATCTTTCATTAAAATTTAATAACTCTGAACAAGGATTGTCAAAGACAATTGTTTCCCAGTAAATATTGTTTCACTCTCAAATTCATCATTATGTTGTGCATGCTTTTGGATCTCTTACTGTTTTTGTTTTTTTTATTGGTTGTTTATACAGGAATATTGTTCTCATCTAGTCGTAGATAAGTCTGTTTGATTGACTGTGTGTGTGTGTGTGTGTGTGTGTGTGTGTGTGTGTGTGTGTGTGTGTTCAGGCTCTGGCCGATGAGAACGAGTACGTGCGAGACACAGCCCTGCGTGCGGGCCAGCGCATCATCAGCATGTACGCCGAGACGGCCATCGCTTTACTGCTGCCAGAGCTGGAGCAGGGCCTGTTTGACGACCTCTGGAGGATCAGGTACCGCACACACACACACACTTCTAAACGGCCCCTCCATCTGTTCATAAGTTGAGACTGTTGCTGAGGGTTTGTGTTCTCTTAGATTCAGCTCGGTGCAGTTGCTAGGAGACCTGCTGTTCCATATCTCCGGGGTATCGGGAAAGATGACAACAGAGACGGCATCAGAGGATGACAATTTTGGCACGGCCCAGTCGAATAAGGTAACGCGTAATGAGCCCCTGGATTCATGGCATTCAGGACAGCTGTGCTTTCTTTAGAATACAAAAATACATTCCTCAATTCCTCAATCAATTTCCTGTTGTCTCCGTGTTCTAGGAAAACAGTGTGTGCAAATGTTGTATTTTTAATGACTTTCCCCAGGCCATCATTGGAGCGCTGGGCGCAGAGAGACGGAACCGTGTGCTGTCTGGGCTCTACATGGGCCGCTCAGACACACAGCTGGTGGTGAGGCAGGCGTCTCTCCATGTGTGGAAGATCGTGGTGTCCAACACGCCACGCACGCTACGAGAAATCCTGCCCACCCTCTTCACGCTGCTGCTGGGCTTCCTGGCCTCCACCTGCCCGGACAAGAGAACGGTACAACACACATCCAACCTCATCCCATTCTTACTCTGAACAGATACACGTGCATATGTGGCGTTTGGAAGTTGGTTTCCATATAAATAAAGATGTATTTATTTATTTATTTATTCATACATACTACCTTTTTAGATTTTGATGAAATAAAATACAGTAATGAATAATAGTAGACTTTTATGTCATTTGGAAATCAATGTGTATTGATGTAATAATGCAGATTATTATAATAATTTTTTTATTTATACTTTTTTTTTTTTTTTTGTCTAGGTTTTAATTTTTTTTTTTTATTTATTATTTTTGATGAATAAAATATCATAATGAATTATAGTAGGACTTTTATGTTATTTAGAAATCAATATGGATTTAGCATTATCCGCATTGTGCCATAATGTTATTTTAATTTTTGTATTTATCTATTTATTATTTTTTGGTCAAATTATTTATGAACAAAATACTAGTAGGACTTTTATGTAATTTTGAAAGCATTACAAGTTTAGCATTATTCGCATTGTTCCATAATGATGCATATTATTATGCCATAATTATGCCTTTTTTATCATTAATTTGCTAGATGATCTAAATTTCGTCATTTGCAAATCAATGTGTATTTAGCATTAATATTTTTTTAAATTGTATTATTATTACTTTTTGGTCTAGGTTTTTTTTATTTTTATGAATAAGATACAGTTACTGAATTGTAGTAGGACTTATAATTTAGAAATAAGTGTGTGTTTAGCATCATATGCATTGTGCTATTGATAGATTTTGATGAGTAACAGACAGCAATGCCTTGCTTGTGTTGTTGAAGTTAATTGTCTGTTTCCCATCTGTCCTGCTCCAGATCGCCGCTCGTACTCTGGGAGACCTGGTGAGGAAACTGGGTGAAAAGATCCTGCCTGAGATCATTCCCATCCTGGAAGAGGGCCTGCGCTCGGATAAGAGCGACGAGAGGCAGGGCGTGTGCATCGGCCTCAGCGAGATCATGAAGTCCACCAGCAAAGATGCAGTGAGTTGCAGCTGATAGAATAATGCTCAGCAGGTTCATTTGGTTCACGTCATCGATCATATAACTGGTGTTTGTGTGTCAGGTTCTGGTGTTTTCCGAGTCTCTGGTTCCCACCGTGAGGAAGGCCCTGTGTGATCCTCTGGAGGAGGTTCGTGAAGCGGCTGCCAAAACCTTCGAGCAGCTCCACGCCACCATCGGTCACCAGGCCCTCGACGACATCCTGCCTGCACTGCTCAGACAGCTGGTACTGCCGCCTACCCACAATCCCCGCCTTTAACTTGCATTGCAGGGAAAAGAAAATGAATAGTAATAAAGTTTAAAGAGGGAGAAAAAAAAGAAAATAGTAGTGTAGGATAATGTCCATGTACACTGCTGTTCAAAAGTTTCTTCTGTTCACCAAGGCTGCATTTATTTGATCAAAAATACAGTAAAATCTGTAATATTGGGTAATAATATTACATTTTAAAATATCCGTTTTTTAATGTAATATATAGTTAAATGTAATTTATTCTTGTGATCAAAGCTGCATTTTCAGCATCATTACTGATCACATGATCCTTCAGAAATCATTCTATATTCGGGGTTCTTTGAATAAAAAGTTTAAAATAACTGCATTTATTTGAAATAGATTTTTTTATAACATTAAAAATGTCTTTACTATAACTTTTGATTCATTTAATGCATCCTTGCTGAATACATTTATTAATTTCTTAAAAAAACAAAAACATCAAACTTCTAACCCATAGTTGCCAGTTTCTATCCACCCAAGCTGTGTGTTTTGTGAAAAGCACTGAAATGTGCATGCTTTTTGTTGCAGGAGGACGAAGAGACGTCAGAGTTTGCGTTGGATGGATTGAAACAGGTCATGGCTGTGAAGAGTCGGTCAGTCCTGCCTTATCTGGTTCCCAAGGCAAGTTCTCTTTCCTAGTGGCCTCTTTTAACTAATCTGTGCATAAACCCTATGACTTGTGAAATACAGGCTTTGACTAACTTCATAAAAGCAAGAACCGCCCTCTTAGACAGGAAAAGACCATCTCACTGACATTTGAAGTGATCAAACACTAGGGGTGTTAATCGTTGCATCACTATGTGGATGATTTTGCATTGATGCAGTAATAGACCATAATCGATTATAGCCTACTGACATTTCACTGACATCATTCGTCACATACACGCTTCTCGCGCTAGCGTAAAATGGCAGAGGGAGGCGAAACACAAAAGCGAGTATAAAAAATGCACCCACTATTTTAACATTTACAGCCTGTGTGTGTGTGTGTGTGAGAGAGCATGTGCATGCGAGTGTTTGAGCATTATTGTAACTTAAGTACACTACTTGACAATTTCATGCGCTTTTAGTATTTACTGTTGTTTGTTAGCTCTAAATGCTCCTATCGTCTGCTGTGTTCAGACTTAAACAAAAAGGGACTTCATATATCTGTCTGCTTGCATTCATTGACAAAAATGTAGCCTTGTGCAGTAATATTGAAAATTGAGGATGCAGCGCATCGTGATATCGAATTGAATCATAAGACCAGTGATGATTCACACCCCTACCAAACACAGTTTTATGGGGTTTTAATGTGATTTATTTACAACGTGTTTACTTGTTGCTAAATATCTCAGTGTAAACTATGATATTTCAAAGATTTGATCTCGTTATATCCACCCAATACCCCTTAAATTCAACTTGGTTTCCATGTTCATTTAGTATCACCACACAATGAAAATGAAAATTAACAAGTTAATAATTAATAAGGAATTATACTACTACTGTGTGCATATCCAACCTTACTCAGATATATACAGGACACTCACATTATGTTTGTGCTATATAGTAAATCTCACCGGCCTGATTTTTAATTTTGTAGCAAAGTGTAACTGTATTATCGAACAGCTATTTATATAAAGTTGGATAAATAAGTAGATCCAACTTTATACACATATATACTCATGTAGGATGAAATATACTATACAGCAAATCTCAATTGCTTGTAATATTGCAAAGTGTTAACTATATTATCACCCAGCTCTAATCTGCTAAATGCAATTATAAGTCATGAAGATACTGAGATATAAACATTAAGATCATCACCAATGTGACTCAATTTTAGGGAAATCAGCCAATCAGATTGGAGCTTGCTTAACTGTTAAATTTGGATTCTATTCCAGATAGTGTTTGATGGTTTATTTTGATCCTTTACAGCTGACGGCTCCTCCTGTAAACACGCGTGTTCTCGCCTTCCTGTCAGCGGTGGCAGGAGATGCTCTGACGCGCCACCTCGGGGTAATTCTGCCCGCGCTGCTGTCCTCTCTCAAAGACAAGCTGGGCTCAGAGGAGTGTCTGCAGGTGACCACAGTCGTCAATCATTCACACTGATCCATCAACTCTTTCTGAAAGAGAAATGATGACGAGTCAGAATAGGTTGATCAGGTAAATGTGTCTTTTATGGCCTTCTACAGGAGTTGAGCAACTGTCAGACTGTGATCCTCTCAGTGGAGGATGAAGTCGGCCAGAGAATCATCATTGACGATCTCCTGGAGGCCACGCGAGGAGCAGACGCTGGGCTTAGACAGGCGTCCGTCACCATCCTCAACGGCTACTTCTCGCGAACACGACTGGACTACAGCGCTCACACACGCACGCTACTGTCCGGCCTCATGCGGCTCATGAACGACCCCAACCCAGAAGTGCTTAGCCAGAGCTGGGACACCATCAACTCCATCACTAAGGTAAATTAAGCTTTCATCCAGGCAGATCTTCTTAAAGGCCCTGTTTGGGTAGGGATGCCAAGTCGGTACTGAAATAAAACAAATGGGACCATACCAGCATTTCTGCAGTACCGACTCCCGAGTATATCCAGTACCCGCATCTGCGTTCAGCCGCTTCCGTGTTTATCCAAGCGCAGGGCTCCAGACTGTGGCTGAATATAGACTAGTGTCTGTGAATATTAAACTGCAAAATACTATTTACCGTTTCATTTGAGAAAACGGTCATATCATGAACACAGACACTCAAAGGTTTTCACGGCAATAAAAGTTCAGTTTAACGTGAAGAAGATGACAGAATATATTAGCTACTGTTGTACAGTAGATTTAGCTATGTCTCTATATAATAATATTAATAATACGTCTCTACTAATAATAATAATTATGCCTAGATGGTTGATTTATTTTTCACTTGATTTTTTTTTTTTTATAAACATTGTTTACTTTTAAACAGCATACAGCCTTTAAATGTTTATGTATTATTTACTTATAATGATTATCATAAATAATAAACTCATTGAATTTAATTAAATAAATAAAAAATAGTTAAATAAAATAAAAACTTTTTGCTGTGGTACCGAAATTGGTACAGAGTACCGTAAAATTTTTATGGTATTGGTACCGACTACTGGAATTTTGGTACCGTGACATCCCTGGTACCTGGTGTTATCATCTCATATGATCCAGTCGCAAGACACAAGTAGATTCGTTTTGTGAATCTTGATATCAACTAGCAAAAGATCAGCTTGATTAATTTTTGTAAATATAGAGATGTTCCGATGCCCTTTTTCCTTTCCCGATAGCTGGGCTGAGGGTCTCGGCCGATACCGAGTACTGATCCGATACCTGGGCTCAGGGTCTCGGCCGATACCGAGTACTGATCCGATACCTGGGCTCAGGGTCTCGGCCGATACCGAGTACTGATCCGATACCTGGGGGCTCAGGGTCGAGTACTGATCCGATACCTGGGCTCAGGGTCTCGGCCGATACCGAGTACTGATCCGATAGCTGGGTGTGTATCTGTATATACAGCTGTGTCTACTACTAGCCCTGTATGAACTGCTAGAATTATTTTATGGTGTGCTTCAGACTTATCCCTTAATAAAACATGAACAAATGCATACAGTGAACTTTACAGTATTTTTATTATCTGACATGCATTTGACAGCAATATTTATTTTTCTTAAGCGAAAAAGAACTTCAAATACAGCCACAAATCTAACACCGCAAACTGAAAAGAGTATTTTAGTTTTACAATATGACCGTATAAAAAACTGCAACAAATAAATCTAGGAATATAAAAGATTATATATTAATCAGAAAATAATATCTTTACAACAAAACAAGTGAAAAATAAGCAACCATCTAGGCATAATTATTATTATTAGTAAAGACATATTATTATATAGAGACGTAGCTAAATCTACTGTACAACAGTAGTACTGTAATATATTCTGTCAACTTCTTCACATTAAACCCAACTTTTATTTTGACGGGTTGCCGTGAAGACCTTTGAGTGTCTGTGTTCATGATATGACCGTTTTCTCAAATGAAACGGTAAATTCTCATGAAGTGACGGTTTATGCGTTCGTGTCCTCGTATAGTGACACGCGGCAGAGACTACAAAGACCGCGAGCACCACGCGTGCGCATCCACACAGAGACGCAGAACATGCAGGAGTAATATTTAAATAGTATTTTGCAGTTTCGGCTACAGTCTGGAGCCTTGCGCTTAGATTAACACGGAAGCAACTGAACGCAGCTGCGGGTGCCGGATATACTCGGTACAACAGAAATGCTGGTATCATCGCATTTTTAAATTTTCAGTACCGACTTGGTACCGAGGTACCGGTACTTGTGACAGTTGCCGTTTTACTGGCTGGTTGGTCCAGTCTGAAATACTGCTAAACAGCGGACATACTGCTAACACGTTTTCACTTCTTCTTCGCTTGTGTTTGCAATGCATTCTGAGCAGCGAAGAGCAGCCGTGCAGCGAGCGGTTAGGCAAAGCTAGCGGTCATAATAACTAGATCTTGTTTAAGAAAATGGTATCGGATCGGTACATGGGTTCAAGTACTCGCCGATACCGATGCCACAATTTGTTGTGGTATCGGTGATATTTCCGACACTAGTATCGGAATCGGAACAACTCTACTGTAAATATCTTCAAACTGTTTGTTTCACTAAATCCATTTGACCTCACTGAAGCAGATTCACAGAAGCCCTTGTATTTCTTTTATATTAAAATGTTTTAGTGAAGTATTTGTAGGTAAATATTGCAGTGTATTACTATGAATCATTATATTGTTGCATATGCGCTACCATTCAAATGTTTAGATTAAAAAAATACAAATCATTTCAAATAAATGCTGTTCTTTCTATTCGTCAAAGAATCTGGAAATGTTTCACGGTTTCCACATTCTGACACGCAAGACTGGCGTAATGATACTGAAAATACACGGAAATAAATTACACTTAAAAAAAAAATAAAAATAGATATATATATTCACATTATTGTATTTCTGATCATATAAATGTGACTTCTTCCTCTTATATTTATTACATACTTTTTGTTATTACTGATTAATTGGAAGATGTGATGAAATATGACTCTGCTATCTTTGTCTGGTTTCTGCATTTCTCAGTTTCATTGTGTTTGGAGTTAAAAAAACGTGTGTGTTTGTGCAGAAACTGGATGCTGCCAGCCAGCTGTCCATGATCGATGACCTGCACAGGGACATCCGCTCTGCTGCCGCTGAGGTCAAAGGTCAACACTTACCAGGCTTCTGTCTGCCCAAGAAGGTGAGCAATTGTTACATAGTGAAACTACAGTGCAAAGGTCGGCACATATGGTCTCTGATGGCACATCATCAATTTAAACGTTTTTAGAATGACACACTGCCTTACCTAAGAAAGTGCTGGGTAATATAACATGGGTTAGGGTTATGTTTAGGGGCAGTACCCGGTTATTGTTATCACTATAAGTGCATAGTATGTACATGCGGGAACAGAAACATCTTAACTTTAGAATCCTATCTTGTCTGTTTGGTAACCATGGCAATTTCAGTTAGGACATCATTTAGGACAAAAGCTATTACAGAATGACATTTCTTAAATGCATAACCTTATCTTAAATATGGATAGGAAACGGGTATTACAGAAGCATCCTAACTCGACAAAAAACTAAAAACTGTCTTAACTTTAGGACAACCCCACTGGTTTTTTTTTTTTTAAATCCAGTGGTAAAAATCACAGTACAAAAAGCCTTTTTCGCAATTGGCTTTACATTTATTGATTATGCAAGACAAAGAGCAGAGATGTCTGATGGTGGAGAGACTTTTGAAGGACCCAGAAGATGTGCTGTGCTTTGATGATAAAATACTCTTAAATAATTGCAGACTCCCACCACACATGATTTTGCAGTTAGTTGATAAATTGCGACCAACATTACAGAGGCCAACAAGCCGTCACGGAGCATTACCGGTCATTCTTCAAGTGACTTTTTTTTTTTTGCAGGACTACTACCCAAATTAGATTAAAAGTGCAACAAAACAATTGTTACAGCTGAAGGCCACTCGCTGAATTAAACATAGTGATGTCCTTTGATAACACTCTAACAAACTACATATTGCACACAATTATTCATACTATTTTTAAAAGTTGTAGTAGTACTAGCATACTGGTGTATGTATAATATGAATATTGTTAACTAAAACTATTAAAAACATTTGCATTAATTGAAATAAAGTTTCTAATCTAATACTCATAAGTTAAATTTGAAGTGCTTATGGAAGCTTGTTTCTGCCATGGAATAAAAAGTAAAAATGTTAATCGCAATTGCGAGTTTAAGTCTCAAAATTCTGACCTTTTTTTTCTCAGAATTGTGAGTTATAAAGTCTGCATTGCGACATATACAAACAAATTACTAAACTACAATAAACAAAACGCAAAGTACATTCAAAATACTATAATAGTATATAAATATTAGGGCTGGGTAAAAAATATGGATGTCGATTTTAATCGATTCTCATTTTTATGAACCGATATCGAGTCTTAAATCCCAAGAATCGATGAGTCATCCTGTTTTCAGATGAATGAACGGGACATTGTAGCGCCTCCCATCCAATAAACCGCAATGATCTTTGTGCTTTGTTACTATTGATATGACACAAAGTCTCAGATTTCAAATTATGTCCATTTTATTACGGAAATTCAAGAACATAAATACCGTTTTGAGCTCAAGAGAAGCGGCACATGAATGGATCAGCTCTTCCGTCCTTAATGCCAGTTACAGCGCGAAATAAACATGAATGAGCATCTGAAAGTGTTAAACGATACAGTACAACTTCCCGAAATCTGTCTCATGTCACATGGAATCGCTCAATCCGTGTTTCAGCCGTGGGAAGACGTCAGTAAAACAGCTTGTGAACAATGTAACGTCAGAAAAACCACATCCGGCGTCCATGAACTCGTTAGTCAGCCAGAAGAATGAACTCTAGAGAGGAGCATTTTGATAAAGTTATGCCCCATATTACATATTCATTATCATTTTTCAGAATCAAATCAGAATTGAATTCGAATCGAATTGCAAGCTTGTGAATCTAAATCGAATTGTGAAATTTGTGTCAATACCCAGCCCTAATAAATATGATATGAAATGTTGCATGCTCTCTACTCAACATATATTTTTCTTCAGGGAGTGACGTGCATTCTCCCCGTGTTGAGGGAAGGCGTGCTGACAGGAAGTCCGGAGCAGAAGGAGGAAGCGGCTCGTGCATTGGGAGGAGTCATTAAACTGACATCAGCGGAGGCGCTCCGGCCCTCTGTGGTCAACATCACTGGACCGCTCATCCGTATCCTCGGAGACCGCTTTGCTTGGAGTGTGAAAACCGCTCTGCTCGAGACGCTCACTCTACTGCTGGCCAAAGTCAGTGTCCAGCATGCCTCTGTCCTCATGATGATGCAGAGCCTTCATTCACACTCATAATTACTCTGTGTCTTCTCTGTGCCATGCAGGTGGGCATCGCTCTGAAACCCTTCCTGCCGCAGCTCCAGACCACCTTCCTGAAGGCTCTTCAGGACTCCAGTCGGGCGGTGAGGCTGCGGGCGGCAGAGGCTCTGGGTCAGCTGGTCGCCATACACACTAAAGTAGATCCACTGTTCACCGAACAGCTGGCGGCCATACGCAACGCAGAGGACTCTGGAGTCAGGTAGGATGAAAACGGCGTGTTATGGCATGACGATTGCAAATACAGTGTGGTTACATGTTAATGTTTGTCAAATGTAAAACCGTTGTTTGTGCTTGTCAGTCACTCTGTTATTGTTCATGCTGCAGGGAGACCATGCTACAGGCTTTGCGCTTCGTCATCCAGGGTGCAGGGGCAAAGGTCGACCCCAATATCAGGAAGAACATCACCACCACACTGCTGGGCATGTTGGGACATGATGAGGTGCAGCAAGTATTGCATTTGTTGTTTGTTTTACTTATTATAAAATCATAATTTTAATTTAAAGTAGCATTTTACGAAAAGTCTCATTTGTTAAAGGGTTAGTTCACCTAAAAATAAAAATGTTGTCATCATTTAGTCTCCTTAAGCCATCCTAGGTGTATATGACTAATACTAATACTTGTACTAATAACACACAGTTATAATTAAAAATATGAATTGTAAATTTTTTTAAAGCCCAAAATAGTGCATATATCATTATAAAAGTAATCCACACGGCTCCGGGGGTTAATAAAGACCTTCTTAAGTGAATTGATGGAATTTTAGAAGAAAAATATCCACATTTAAAACTTTATAAACTATAATCAAAGGCTTCCGCGCGTTCATACGAGAGTCGAGTTCCGGCGGGAGGTTGACCTCTGACCTGATGTATGATGTAGATGTAGCCTAAGCTCAGGTGAGAATTGACGAATACGGTAGCGAGGAGGATAGAGCAAAACAAAACCCTGGTCACAAAGTCTAAAATGAGACGTTTTAAAGAAAAATGTCAGAGGATTTCGATATAAGAGAAGAGGAGCTACGTAGGGGTGTTGAAATTAATCGATTATAGCCTACTGACGTTTCTCTGATCTCATTCGTCACACACCCACAAAAGCAAGTAATAAAAATGCACCCACATTTACTAGTGTTTGTTAGGTCTGAATACAGCAGGAGATAGGAGCATTTAGAACCAAGGCTTGATCGCATTTGGACGATTATCGCACACGCTTATCGTTGACGTTTAACGCCTCATGACTAAACAAAGGGTGCCAATGTGAGTGTGCACACTGACATGCAAAATGGCAGGCGTAAAAGCGTCATAACAAAAATTATTTTTTTGACGTGCCACATTAAAAATTGGCCAACCAATGAGATTGGTGCTTTTGTTCACGTGCCTGGAGCTGCTGAAGTTACAGTAAAACGCAACTTGGTGGCGCTCAAGCACAAAACGATCTTGCAGAGCACACATTGATACCTCAGAAGACGAAGAGGAAGTAGACAGAAGAAGATGAATGAGCTGCTGATCTCTTTGGTGGCTGAACACAAAGGACTTTGAGAAACGCCACAGCGACTAGACAAATCTCAATAAGAGGGGAGTTATGCAGAGGAATTGCAGATCAAATAGGATTCGATGGTTGTGTACTAACAATGAGCAATATATTCTTACGTATATTCAATATATAGCGTTTATTAACTTTTATTATTACATGGATCTGTGGAATACTTGATTCTGATTGGTCAATCGCGCATTCCAGTGGTATGTTATTCCCAGATAGCAACCGCCAAAGTGAGTACCACACCGCTCATCCGAGTACTTCTTGTACCGGTACTGCTTATATGCTTAACGTGTCACTCCGCTGTCGCTGACTGTCTGGCGCCATCTTGTGACTGAAAAACACTTAACCACCACGGGTTACAATGGAAGACTTCAAGGAGTTCACCCAAAAATGAAAATTAGCCCATGATTTACTCAGCCTCGAGTCATCCTAGGTGTATCTGACATTCTTCTTTCAGACGAATAACATCAGAGTTATATAAAAAAAAGTCCTGGCTAATCCAAGCTTTATAATGCCAGTGATTGTTCTGTTTTTGAAGTCCATAAAAATGCATCTGTCCGTCAAATAACGTGCTCCACATGGCTAATAAAGGCCTTCTGAAGTGACTCGACGAGTTTGTGTAAGAAAATATTGATATTTAAACCTTTATGAAGTAACGTTTCGGCCGATCGCCTTCCGTATTCAATTTATGGGAAAAGTGTTGAAAGTGCCTCTGCAGATCAAAAGTCACGGTTGTCAGATCGCGAGAAGGCGTCTTTTCCCACGGAAGACGATTGGCCGAAACGTTACTTAATAAAGTTTTAAATATGTATTTTTTTCTTACACACACGCATCAATTAGCTTCAGAAGGCCTTTATTAACCTCCCAGAGCTGTGTGGAGCACGTTATTTGATGGACAGATGCGTTTTTTATGGACTACAACTACTGCCATTTATAAAGCTTGGATTAGCCAGGACTTTATACATACATCTCTGATTTTATTCGTCTGAACGAAGAATGCCATATACACCTAGGATGACTCGAGGGTGAGTAAATAATGGGCTTTGTAGGATTTGGAATTGGAAATTTGGGTTTATCTCTTAAAGGACTGTTGGATAGGAAACACTCGCCCTGGTGGGCCGGTCAGAGCCCAGGAAATCAGTCTACCACAGTTCTTTCCTTTGATGCCTTTATAGATGCATGAGTATGTGTGTGACTTTATAGGATGCACGCACACACATAGCACTGCAGCTTGGATCGGCTCGCATTTCTTCTTCACACAATTCTTTGGTGCGTCATTCTTAAAAGGGCAACAAGTCTTAAAGGGGCCACATGCACAATCAGTTTGTACAGGCTTATTTTCATTTTTGGGTGAACTATCCCTTTCAGCATTAATTTCAACAAGTATGGTTAAAAAAACAAGTCTTTTCAGCAATAAAGGGTTAAAGCAGTTTGGAACTGTTTTTCTTCGCCGGAAGCTTTGCGCAAGAGCTAATAAAATATTTAAACTCAAGACAATATTTCGTGTCTAATTTATTTGAGACAAGCAGCCGTGTAATAAGCGGGATAATGTACACCCAGCCGGTTGTTATCGCAGAATAAACCCCTTCAGACCTGATCACTCTGCCGGGGTTTATTCTGCGATAACAACCGGCTGGGTGTACATTATCCCTTACGTGTTAGTTAATAAAACTGTTCATGTATCCCCGAGGGAGGGGTTCTGGCAGACCAATCACAGCGCTTTCCGTGTAGAATTGACGCGTTGTTACATTTTTGGAGAGGTGTACGTCATAGGCTACGCGTGCAACACACAGCCTACGGTGTACACTTGGCGCAGAAGTTTAAATTGGGCTTTAGTTCACAGCGCATTAATGTTAATATAGGGCATTCAAGTCATGTCGGAATGATCGTATTCATGAATTGAATGCACATGAACTCCACCACAAAGTCGTAAATAATTGCCTGCACAAAATATGATAGCATTGTAACATAACAATACGATAAGTTTTACAGTGGCTTCGTATATAAAAAAAACAAAACACAAAACACAGCTGATGCACAGTCTTTGTACTTCATTTTCTAATGTAAAGAGTAAATAAAACTTCCCTGGAGGACTTAAACACAGCAATAAACACCACTTTTGATCTTAAGTCTATTAGTAAATGATAAGATTAACATTAATAAGATTAATAAATGCTGTAGTTATCATGAACTAACGATGAACAATACTTCTAATGTAGTTAACTAATGCTTAAGTATAATGTTTTAGTAAATGTTGAAATTGACATTAAGATGAATAAATGATTTAATGATGTTAACGAATGTAGTTAACTAATGTTAATGAGTGAACCTTGTTGTTTTTACCTAAATAAAAAAAATATTTGCTCTTTTGTTTGTTTGTTTTTTACACTTAAAGACATGAGAATGAGAATGCATGTGTTTTTGTCTTTATAACGGTATCTAGCACAGGATGTGGTTGTGAAGTGTCATTGTAGCCTTACCTCTGTCTCTCTCTCTGTCTGTGTGTGTGTGTGTGTGTGTGTGTGTGTGTGTGTGTGTGTGTGTGTGTGTGTGTGTGTGTGTGTGTGTGTAGGATGCCACGAGAATGGCCTCTGCAGGCTGTGTTGGTGAACTCTGTGCCTTCCTGTCAGAAGAGGAGCTCAAGAGTGTCTTACATCAGCATGTCCTCGGTAAGATCACACACATCTTGTGCACAAGAGAAGCGTCAGGAAAACCACTAATCCAGATCATATTGACCTTCTGTTCCTGTCTCTGTAGCGGATGTGTCTGGTGTGGACTGGATGGTGCGTCACGGCCGTAGTTTGGCTCTGGCTATCGCAGTGAAGTCCGCTCCTGATCAGCTGTGTACGGATGAATACAGCTCCTCTGTGCTGGAGGCTGTCTTATCTAGTGCCACCGCAGACAGAGTAAGAGCCACTGAGCATAAAGTCATTCTGGCCAAAAACACATTTTAGGGCAGACGGGCAAAAGTAGTGGTCAACCAATGTTGTTTTTTGGGTGGCCGATATATTAGAGAGCAGGGTGGCCAATGGCTGATATAAAGCCACACACACTTTATATTTATTTAAATTAATATTTAATAAATTAGAAATAAATATGAATAAAAAAAAATTAATCTCTAAATGACACTATCATATATTATATAATCATATTACACTATTTTTCACAAATAAAGAAAGAATTATAAAGGAAGTAAACACTGTTACCAACAGGGAGCTCGTAATCTGGTAAGTTTGAATCATATTTTATGATTCATATTTTAAGGTAACACTCATTTTATATACCACACAACAGTAAAAATGATGTGAATGACACAGTGGGCAACTGAATATAGCGCCATCAAAATAAAAGTCCTGCTTACAACACATTGGCCAAACAGAGAAACTTATCGGCCGATGCGATGTTTAAAAAATGCCAAATATATTGCCCCTGACAATATATATATATATATATATCGGTCAACCACAAGTCAAATCTCTTGAATATTCAAACATTTGTTCATTGCTTGAACCTCACACACTTTGCTAAATCCACTGACTTGTTTATTGTAGCAGCTGTGTGTACTGATTACAGCCTGTGACTCCTGGACTTTGCTTAACACCAGCTAATAAGATTGGAGCGTATGATTTTCACAAGCTCTGATCTGTGAACAGTCAGATTTATTTATATAGTACTTATCGAGGCACACCGTTTCAAAGAGGCTTTACAGAAAATCAGTGTTAGTGTTTATAATATATCAATATCTTCATGCCCTATAGATGCATTTAGCAGATTTCAGCTGGGCGATAATATAGCTACATTTTGTGACGATACAAGCAATCAAGCAGTTGAGATTTGCTATGTAGTATTGCTTTTACATGTGTTTACTGTATGCACGCAAGTAAAGTAGGAAGTACTCATGAAGTATCAAACTCATAAAGGCATGAAACGGAAGTTGCAATAGTCTTTTCTTCCCATTGTGACGTATATCCAAGTGAAACGCTTCTGGAACGAGAACAAATGTAGGGCGGGGCTTGATTTTTGTGAATTGATTGGTTGTGGTTTGCCATTGGTGCATCTCATGTGAGTGACAGATTTTCCCGCCCTCCTCGTCAGAGAAGAGGTATTGGTGCAAGAGGGAGGGGAAGTTATTTTGGTTCAAGATTATGAGGGCACATGAATTAAAAAAATAATGTGCACGTATAAATTATTTATTATACATGTGGCAATATTGCATTAAAAAAACTAGAATTGTCCATTTTAATTTCATGGTGACTAGGTGATAATATAGTTTACAATTACATTTACTATGTAGTACATACAGTAGACAACGTGTATCTGTGGTGCAGATGTGTAATTCTCACCGATGTCTGTGTTCTGCAGATCCCCATCGCCTGCAGCGGCATCAGGGCCATGGGTTACCTGACCAGACACCAGCTCCGCACTGGAGGAACAGAGGCCGTATCGCCACGCGTCATCACACAGTTCGTCAAGGTGAGACTGACGCCAACATACCAAACAAAAATAAATAAATACAACTGTTCATTGTCAATTCATGTTTGCTCAGATTCAATAAATAGTATGAACATTTAAATATGAACTTATTAATGTTAGTGTTAGTTCATGTTAACTCATTTAGTTAAAGGGATAGTTCACCCAAAAATGAAAATCACCCCATGATTAACTCCCCCTCAAGCCATCCTAGGTGTATCTGACATTCTTCTTTCAGACGAATACAATCAGAGTTATATAAAAAAATTTCCTGGCTAATTCAAGTTTAGTTTGGATTAGATGCTAAAAAAATAAGATGCTTCTTAGTATAACATTGTGAAAATACACAATCACGCATCAGAAACGTTGATCTGTGGGTGTGACTGTGCCTTGGCTCCTCCCACAGTGTTTGCAGAACCAGTCGAGCGACATTCGTCTGGTGACGGAGCGCGTGCTGTGGTGGGTGTGTAAGGAGGTGGAGACTCCCGCTCTGGAGCCCAATCTGGTCAAACCGGTCATCAAGGCCCTGCTGGACAACACCAAGGACAAGAACACCAGCGTCCGAGCCCAGAGCGAACACACCCTCGTCAGCCTGCTGCGACTGCGCCAGGGAGAGGAGGGCATGCAGGTCAGTCAATGCTCACACACGCTTGACGTTCTTTCTTCCTTGGAAAACTAGTCGCATTTACTTTAGACACTAAAGAAGAAAATAATTATTCAGCTCGAGTCAATGTTGATTCAATTCAGTTCCAGTGTCAGTTATGAAACATTCGAGTCATCTACAAAGCAGCTCTGCAGAAGACAATAGTGCCATTATCAGTACTTTAAAATGTAATGCATTACAGTATTGTTACCCCCTTAAAAAAGCAACTAATTACTTATGCATTACTTTTCTCACCTGAGCTCGCTCTATTCCAGGCTGTGCAGGTATTTTTACCAAGTTCTTTTTTGCAAGTGTTTAATGCAGTAATACATTAAACAACATTAAACTTTTATTATTAGGGCTATCACAATTCTTCAATTAAATTTGAGTACTCAATTTGAGAGAAAAAAACTCCTCGATTGCAATTTACATGTGTCGAGTAACCGGCAAAATACTGGAAGTGGTGCATTCCACGGACAAGAATCCATGAACCGCATTATTAGACCATTTTCACAAAGCATCTAAACCCATACTACAGGGACAAATACCACTATGTAATTACATCTGTAATTCATTTCTGTAGTTACATTTATAATTACACTGTTGACACTTCCCTTACACCTAACCCTACCCTTAAACTTACCCATACCGCCACACCTGTCCCTAATCTTACCCTTAAACTTACCCACACCACCACACCTGTCCCTAACTTTACCCTTAAACTGACCCACACCACCACACCTGTCCCTAACTTTACCCTTAAACTGACCCACACCACCACACCTGTCCCTAACTTTACCCTTAAACTGACCCACACCACCACACCTGTCCCTAACTTTACCCTTAAACTGACCCACACCTGTCTCTAACTTTACCCTTAAACTGACCCACACTGCCACACCTGTCCCTAACTTTACCCTTAAACTGACCCACACCACCACACCTGTCCCTAACTTTACCCTTAAACCCACCCACACCAGCACACCTGTCCCTAACTTTACCCTTAAACTTACCCACACCTGTCTCTAACTTTACCCTTAAACTGACCCACACCGCCGCACCTGTCCCTAACTTTACCCTTAAACTGACCCACACCAGCACACCTGTCCCTAACTTTACCCTTAAACCCACCCACACCAGCACACCTGTCCCTAACTTTACCCTTAAACTGACCCACACCACCACACCTGTCCCTAACTTTACCCTTAAACTGACCCACACCACCACACCTGTCCCTAACCACACACCTTTACCCTTACCTTAAACTGACCCACACCATCACACCTGTCCCTAACTTTACCCTTAAACTGACCCACACCTGTCTCTAACTTTAACCTTAAACTGACCCACACCACCACACCTGTCCCTAACTTTACCCTTAAACCCACCCACACCGCCACACCTGTCCCTAACTTTACCCTTAAACTTACCCACACCGCCACACCTGTCCCTAACTTTACCCTTAAACTGACCCACACCTGTCCCTAACTTTACCCTTAAACTGACCCACACCAGCACACCTGTCCCTAACTTTACCCTTAAACTGACCCACACCAGCACACCTGTCCCTAACTTTACCCTTAAACTGACCCACACCAGCACACCTGTCCCTAACTTTACCCTTAAACTGACCCACACCAGCACACCTGTCCCTAACTTTACCCTTAAACTGACCCACACCACCACACCTGTCCCTAACTTTACCCTTAAACTGACCCACACCGCACACACCTGTCCCTAACTGACCCACACCACACCTGTCCCTAACTTTACCCTTAAACTGACCCACACCTGCACACCTGTCCCTTTACCCTTAAACTGACCCACACCAGCACACCTGTCCCCTAACTTTACCCTTAAACTGACCCACACCAGCACACCTGTCCCTAACTTTACCCTTAAACTGACCCACACCAGCACACCTGTCCCTAACTTTACCCTTAAACCCACCCACACCAGCACACCTGTCCCTAACTTTACCCTTAAACCCACCCACACCAGCACACCTGTCCCTAACTTTACCCTTAAACTGACCCACACCAGCACACCTGTCCCTAACTTTACCCTTAAACCCACCCACACCAGCACACCTGTCCCTAACTTTACCCTTAAACTGACCCACACCAGCACACCTGTCCCTAACTTTACCCTTAAACCCACCCACACCAGCACACCTGTCCCTAACTTTACCCTTAAACTGACCCACACCAGCACACCTGTCCCTAACTTTACCCTTAAACCCACCCACACCAGCACACCTGTCCCTAACTTTACCCTTAAACCCACCCACACCAGCACACCTGTCCCTAACTTTACCCTTAAACCCACCCACACCAGCACACCTGTCCCTAACTTTACCCTTAAACCCACCCACACCAGCACACCTGTCCCTAACTTTACCCTTAAACCCACCCACACCAGCACACCTGTCCCTAACTTTACCCTTAAACCCACCCACACCAGCACACCCTGTCCCTAACTTTACCCTTAAACCCACCCACACCAGCACACCTGTCCCTAACTTACCCTTAAACCCACCCACACCAGCACACCTGTCCCTAACTTTACCCTTAAACCCACCCACACCAGCACACCTGTCCCTAACTTTACCCTTAAACCCACCCACACCAGCACACCTGTCCCTAACTTTACCCTTAAAAACCCCACCAGCACACCTGTCCCTAACTTTACCCACACCAGCACACACCTGTCCCTAACTTTACCCTTAAACCCACCCACACCAGCACACCTGTCCCTAACTTTACCCTTAAACCCACCCACACCAGCACACCTGTCCCTAACTTTACCCTTAAACCCACCCACACCAGCACACCTGTCCCTAACTTTACCCTTAAACCCACCCACACCAGCACACCTGTCCCTAACTTTACCCTTAAACCCACCCACACCAGCACACCTGTCCCTAACTTTACCCTTAAACCCACCCACACCAGCACACCTGTCCCTAACTTTACCCTTAAAACCACACCAGCACACCCGTCCCTAACTTTACCCTTAAACCCACCCACACCAGCACACTGTCCCTAACTTTACCCTTAAACCCACCCACACCAGCACACCTGTCCCTAACTTTACCCTTAAACCCACCCACACCAGCACACCCGTCCCTAACTTTACCCTTAAACTGACCCACACCAGCACACCTGTCCCTAACTTTACCCTTAAACTGACCCACACCAGCACACCTGTCCCTAACTTTACCCTTAAACCCACCCACACCAGCACACCTGTCCCTAACTTTACCCTTAAACCCACCCACACCAGCACACCCGTCCCTAATCAGCAAAAGCGTTTTACAATACAGTATGAATACAATAAGTACATTGTACTTAATTTTTGATGTAAGATCAAAATAATCAAAGCAAAATATCAAATAATAAGCAAATAAGCAAAATAATCGGTAGTGACAGCCCTTATTATTTTATTCTGATCACATTATGGAGAAGATCATTTAAATTCAGCATTTTTTAAGCAAATTCAACTGAAAAGTAATTGTTACTTTATTCGTTACATCAAAAAAGTAATCTGATTATTTAATGTGTGTTGTTTTTAATGTCCCCCCCAAAAAAAATACTGGTCATTATCCAGCTCAATTCAGATCAAGTTCTCGAGTGTTTCAATTCTATTCTAATAATATTACTGAATATTAAGTGTCTTTAAACTCTGACCAATCAAACCAAAGGCAAATATTCACAGATTTCCATTTGACCTTTAAAGTCGCCTTGTGACCAATCACAGCGCAGCAATTCAACTGACGTTTGCCTGTGTGATTTGGTTTCAGAGCATCAGTGCCATCCTGGACTCGGCCAGTAACGAGCTGCTGTCAGAATGTTACCGCAGATCCTTGAAGAAGATCTCCGGCCTCCCCGACTCCAACGAAGAGATCGACGACACCATCCTCACATGATCGACAGCTCCAGCCCTGCTCGGGATCGTTGTAGTCGCTGATGTTCTCAGAGATCCTGCATCACACTCTCCTCACGCTAGCTTCAACTGTCCTCATCATGGGAAAGTATTTATTGAGCCGAGCCCCTAAAGTCATCATCTAAAATTGACGGTTTCCTTAATTGGCTGGTAGTTTGTAAATGTACTTAATTTTTGGTTTTCTTCTGAGAGATGGAGTATTAATTTGTGCCAATTCTTTACAAACACTGATGTTTTGATTCCCTTTTTTATTTAGTTTTGATGGTGAGCAGTTTCTCGCTGTGTCCGGCTGTTGTAAACGTGTGTGTGTGTGTGTGTGTGTGTGTGTGTGTGTGTGTGTGTGTGTGTGTGTGTGTGTTGCTGTTGTGTGTGTGTGTGTGTGTGTGTGTGTGTGTGTGAGTGAGAGAGAGAGACGCGTGAGCCATTAACAACCCAAAGGATGTGATGCTGATTTTTCCAGTTAGCGCTGTGTCCACTAATAATGGTTGTATGAGAAAAATAGAAAATGAAAACCTTGATTTAATAAACCGTTTGACTTAAAGAAATAATCTTTGTGTTTGTTTTCATTTTAACCATTTCATGCATCATAATAACATGATTAATAACTCCACTGAAGTCTCATTTTCAAGACACAAGCTTCTTGTCTGTGCTTTTAAAGTTCCAGTAAAGGAAGCATTGCATGTGAATGCATATTAGGGTTGGGTATCTTATCTATTCCTAATTTTGATTCCAATAAGGTAAAAAAAATCATTCACATTTATTCTGTCTTATTGCAAAACATTTAATTGTAGCTGAATACCATGAACAAAATTAGCAGGCTAAAGAATACTTACAAAAGGATAAAAATACCATAGCAAAAACTAATTTAAGTAAGCTAATTTATACATTTAACTTAAAATTACCATGTATATCTCAACTTAAATATTTGTAATAGTGGAAACTAGCTTTAAAGCGTTAGTTCACCCAAAAATGAAAATTACCATTCGCCAGATTGAGAAAAAAATAAATAAAAAAGCGTAATTGCTGTGCAATGTCGTAAGCATTTTAACCTGCGAGAGGCGCTACACCTTTTCCGTAAGTTGGATACGGAAGGCGATCTGGTGGAAGCTAGATAGACAAATGCTTCGCTTCATTAACCCCCCAGAGCCGTGTAGAGCAGTTATATGATGGATAGATGCACTTTTATGGACTTTGAAAATGGCCCCAACAGTCACTGCCATTATAAAGCTTGGATTAGCCAGGACGTTTTTAATATAACTCCGATTGTGTTCGTCTGAAAGAAGAATGTCGGATACACCTAGGATGACTTGAGGATGAGCAAATCATGGGGTGATTTTCATTTTTGGGTGACTAACCCTTTAATGAGCTAATTCAGTAAATGCTAACTTGCTAATTGGTTACAGAATGTTTTGATAGCATTAGCATAGCATATAAATACAGAAGGACATAGAAATCCCAGCTCGGTTTGTTAAATGTAAGTTTTTTTCGTAAAAATCAAAACGATTCAGATTACTTAACATAAGTTCTAAATAAATCAGTTCAATTAAATCAACTTTTATGAGTGTTTAATTTGATTTGGCTCTACTCGTTAGGGGTGAACACTCAGTAATAAACAAATTAGCAATTGCACAAATAAATGCAATCGTACTGTAAACCTGAAACTCAAAAAATTGAGGCAATCAGTTAAATACGTTTTTTTAAAGAAATGTAAAGTTTGAGCTTGCAGATTTTTTTTATTTTGTACTCGTACATTTTAATTGCTCTTAACTTCAAATATTTGAGTAAGCTAATTCATACATTTAAAATTATCAACTAATATTTCTAGTAGCGGAAACTTAGCAAGCTATAACTAGCTAATTCAGTAAATGCTTTGATAGCATTAGCATAGCACTTGCTGAATGAGGACAGCAAATAATACATTTAACAAATCTGTTGTCAAACTAAACTCTTCTAAACTAACATTAAACTACTAAATCTCCACCTTAACGCTAATCTTGCACAGAATTATATAACACTTAATTTTATAATTTTCTCTCCCTTTTGAGTGTCATGGCATTGCATGCTGGGAAATATAAGCCCCAGCCCAGTTTCAGTTCAATTTAACTGTAAATGAAAAGAAACAAGTTCACAAAACTCAAAACAATGAATTTCTTCAAATGTGTCAGTTTTGAGAACTCAAAAGAAAAAGAAAGTCCTAAATACTCATAAAACTTCATTTGATTGAACGGATTTGTTTGAATTTGAGTTGGCTCTACTCAAACCGATTCATTATTTTGAGCGTTAGGGTTTGCAGTGTAATGAATTTATTTTTACTAACAAAACTAATAAATAAATAAAAATTAATATGCCTTAGCTCAAAAGGTTTCAAAAATCATGAGGAACATAAATTCAGTCCAGATTTTAGACCGAGTGTACCTGAAAGTGAAAAGTAAAGGATTATTACACTAACAAAAGAGTTTCCATCATCATAAAACCAAAGATTTGAAATCTTTATTGAAGGGTTTGAAGGTGTAAGGAGTGATCAGACATCTGTAAACCCATCTTCATGTCAATATTGAGCTCATGTGCAACATAATTCAGCTTCAGCCGATCCCGGGGGAATCAGATCTGCAGTTTTCTGACAGACTGTCGAAGTTCAAACTGCTTTGAGACGATGCACTGAGTTTTTTGGCTCTCACTGAGAAACTGCTGAGATGACATGATTATATTTCTGTGTTGGCACAAAGGAAGAAAGAATGAGACCTCACTTTAAAAATAAGGCACTGTGGTGGTATGCCCTTATGCCAACAGCTTGGCCCTTATAATGAGTAAACTTGACTAGCTTTAGCTAGTTCAATCAATTCTAAACTTGCTAATTGGTAACGAAATAGCATATAAATATAGAAGGAAATGGAAATCCCAGCCCAGTTTTAGTTCAGGTTAACATTTACATTTATGCATTTGGCAGACGCTTTTATCCAAAGCGACTTACATTGCATTCAAGGTACACATTTTACATTTTGTCAGTTCTAGCTTTCCCTGGGAATCGAACCCATGACCTTGGCGTTGCTAGCGCCACACTCTTATTGTTTGAGCTACAGGAAAGCTAAGTTTGGTTAAGTTTGTCTAAATTAAAAGAAACAAGTTCATGGAACTCAAAACAAGGAAACTGAAGTTCAGATTACTTAAAATGTGTGAGCTTAGTGAACTCAAAACTTAAAATATTCAGGGTTTCACCAGCTATCCTGAAAACTTTCTATTTAGGGGCGATAGAAAGTGTACTAACTCAGTGCATCACAGCGTGGTATGGGAACAGCACCAGTCATGACCGCAAAGCCCTGCAAAGAGTAGTGCGCTTATCCGAGCGTATCTCAGGGTCAGCTCTCCCGTCTCTGCAGGACGTCTACACCAAACGCTGCAAAGGTAGAGCTACCAAGATCATCAAGGACTCTAATCACCCTGCAAACCCTCATTTCACGCTGCTACCATCTGGTAAGCGCTTCCGAAGCCTGATGGCCAAAACTGAGAGACTCAGGAGGAGCTTCTTCCCCCAGGCCATCAGACTCCTGAACTCAGTCACTTAACACCACGTGACCATCGATACACTGACATTGCACTGCACTTTCTGTTCTCGTTGTTACTGTGTAACAGCCTGTTATAAACCTGTTTGCACATTATACTCTTATACATTTGTTAACCACATATTTATAAGTCTACAGTTTACTCAATGCACAGTCTACTTCACTTATTTTATTCCACTTCTTTATTTTTATTTTTTACTTTTTTTTTTCTTCTACTTGACTTGATTATTTATAATTCTACAGATATATATATATATATATATATATATATATATATATATATATATATATATATATATATATATATATATATATATATATATATATATATATACTTTTTATTCTATTTCTTTTTTTATTTATTCTATTTTTTCTTCCTTGTGTTTTTAACTGTGAATTTGCACTGTCCATGGAGCGGACCTGTTTACATTTCACTGCCGGTTGTATATTCTGTATATAACTGTGTATGTGACAAATAAAACTCTTGAATCTTGAATCTTGAAAGAGTTCATTTGATTGAACTGATTTGTTTAATTTGTGTTGGCTCTACTCAAACCAGTTCATTATTTTGAGTGTTAGAAAGCATTAAAAAGACACTGTGGTGAAAGTTTCAGACGGGAATATTTTCAACAGTATAGTAATTGGCCCTAATGAGTAACACATTAAAATATAATGCTATATACGAGGTACTTAAAAACGATCGTGTGTGTGTGTTTGCAAAAAAAAGTATGTGAACCCCTTGCAGAAAATGTGAATAATTTTAACAAAATAAGAGAGATCATACAAAAAAATTTTTTTTTTTTATTATTATTATTTAGTACTGTGACCCCATTCAAAAGTTTATGTGGGTACCCTTGATTCTTAATAACGCGTTGTTCCCTGCATGATCCACTCATTTTGTATGATCCCTCTTATTTTGTTACAATTATTCACAGATTCTGCAAGGGTTCACATACTTTTTCTTGTAACTATATATAACAGCCTATTATAAATACCCCTTAAAACTGTTCAAATTGCACATTGTCAGTGTGTGACTTTAAATGTCTTTAAATTTCAGTGACAGATTCAAACCTTAAGATTTATTGGGTGGTAAAAAGCTTCAACATTTTGCTGTAATGACGCTATAAAATACAAATATACATACATTACAATTTATATACACTCACCTAAAGGATTATTAGGAACACCTGTTCCATTTCTCATTAATGCAATTATCTAATCAACCAATCACATGGCAGTTGCTTCAATGCATTTAGGGGTGTGGTCCTGGTCAAGACAATCTCCTGAACTCCAAACTGAATGTCAGAATGGGAACGAAAGGTGATTTAAGCAATTTTGAGCGTGGCATGGTTGTTGGTGCCAGACGGGCCGGTCTGAGTATTTCACAATCTGCTCAGTTACTGGGATTTTCACGCACAACCATTTCTAGGGTTTACAAAGAATGGTGTGAAAAGGGAAAAACATCCAGTATGCGGCAGTCCTGTGGGCGAAAATGCCTTGTTGATGTTAGAGGTTAGAGGAGAATGGGCCGACTGATTCAAGCTGATAGAAGAGCAACTTTGACTGAAATAACCACTCGTTACAACCGAGGTATGCAGCAAAGCATATGTGAAGTCACAACACGCACAACCTTGAGGCGGATGGGTTACAACAGCAGAAGATCCCACCACGTACCACTCATCTCCACTACAAATAGGAAAAAGAGGCTACAATTTGCACAAGCTCACCAAAATTGGACAGTTGAAGACTGGAAAAATGTTGCCTGGTCTGATGAGTCTCGATTTCTGTTGAGACATTCAGATGGTAGAGTCAGAATTTGGCGTAAACAGAATGAGAACACGGATCCATCATGCCTTGTTACCACTGTGCAGGCTAGTGGTGGTGGTGTAATGGTGTGGGGGATGTTTTCTTGGCACACTTTAGGCCCCTTAGTGCCAATTGGGCATCGTTTAAATGCCACGGCCTACCTGAGCATTGTTTCTGACCATGTCCATCCCTTTATGACCACCATGTACCCATTCTCTGATGGCTACTTCCAGCAGGATAATGCACCATGTCACAAAGCTTGAATCATTTCAAATTGGTTTCTTGAACATGACAATGAGTTCACTGTACTAAAATGGCCCCCACAGTCACCAGATCTCAACCCAATAGAGCATCTTTGGGATGTGGTGGAACGGGAGCTTCGTGCCCTGGATGTGCATCCCACAAATCTCCATCAACTGCAAGATGCTATCCTATCAATACGGGCCAACATTTCTAAAGAATGCTTTCAGCACCTTGTTGAATCAATGCCACGTAGAATTAAGGCAGTTCTGAAGGTGAAAGGGGGTCAAACACAGTATTAGTATGGTGCTCCTAATAATCCTTTAGGCGAGTGTAAGTGTCAGTCATAAATAAAGCTGTAGTAGCCTCGAGAAAATATTTTTAAAATATGTAAACAAGAAATAAAGTATTCTTTAGAAAATTGTTACTTTTTTTATTACATCCTGACACTTTCATTACTTTAAATTAAATAAAAATAATAATAATAATAATTTTGGATATCTTATTTGTCATTGACCTATTTAATGTAATGAGCGTGGCATCCTTTGATCCTTTGTATCGCTACGCGGGCTTGTTGACGCCTGTTACGTCATGTGGCGTCGGCGCGCTCTGATTGGTCCGTAGCCGCGCTGGTGCCGCAGGAGGAAGCGCCGTTTCCGGTAATGAGCGACTGACTGCTGACACCGCCAAACCCCGACGACAAACCCGCTGCTTTTGGCTTCTATCGGGGTGAAATTGTCCGCTTTTATCCGAGCGGGACGTCAGACGGGTTCCAGCCTAGCGTTCGGCTGGAGAGAGGCGTGAAGCTGAAGTGAAGGCGCGGGGTTTGAGCCACACTCCACCGGCATGGCCCGCGACTACGATCACCTCTTCAAACTGCTGATCATCGGTGACAGCGGTAAGAGACGCCGCGGATGCGCGACGGGAAGCGGGCCGGGGCGAGGCTCAGTGCGGGTTTGAGTGTCTCATATTAAAGCCGTGAGGTCCGACGGCCTCTGAATGGCCGCAGGTCTGATTTAATG
>CM031950.1:20269695-20329695 GCA_018749465.1 Paracanthobrama guichenoti
TGTATGGAGTTTTTCCTTCTACAGATTTTTCCCTGACCTTCTTTTCTCAGTTTCTCACTAAAGTAAGGATGCACACTATTGTTGAAACACAAAAACCCTAATTAGCAGTCAGATGTGCATATGAACAAAGGCACAGATGCCGCAAATTAAAAATAAGTCTTTTTTTAAAAGTTGAATTTTCAAAAGTTGGAATATGTTAAGTTGAAGTTATTTTAGTACTGCATGAATATGATGCAGCGTTATGCATGAGATGCTGCAAAAGACCTGAAAAACAGATGGAAAAGCCATGCAGTGGAATGCAAAAAGAAAAAAAAAAGTCTGTCTGTAGTTGTCAGGAAAACACTAACGCCTTAAATAATTCTTTTCGCCTGTCGATGTCCTGCTTTCGGCTCCTGCACGGAGAGCAGATGAGACGACGGTGCGATCAGCAAAATGTAAAAATAACGGGCAATATATTGCGTCACTAATTGTGCGATTTAAGGCGTATTGATTATTGTGTCAGGCCTAAGCTCGTCCCAGGTGAGAAAAAGTAACGCAAAAGTAACAACACATTACTTTTTTATAAAAAGTAACTAGGTAACAGTTACTTTTTTGGAGTACTGCAATATTGCAATGCATGACTTTTAGATGCCGCTTTCCCCAACACTGAACATTATACATGTTTTACTGTAACTTTTAATAAATGTAATGCATCCTTTGCGGAATAAAAGTATTCATTCAAAAAAACTGACACCAAACTTTTTAACAGTAGTGTATATAAGCATGTTGTGTGTGTGTGTGTGTGTGTGTGTGTGTGTGTGTGTGTGTGTGTGTGTGTGTGTGTACACCATTGAGGGTGTAGGTTTTGTTTTTTGCCTACTCAGGAATATCTTCCAGAATTTCTTTACTGTCTTATGTTTTAACACTGACAGTTTGTCCCTGGTCACCACAGTTGTCCATACATTAGATGAATGATGGACGCTGGCACTGACCCATCCGCTGCTGACGGTACAGTAGATGGACACACAGGCCTCAGTGTTTCAGGATCCTGTCTTCTGAGGGCTTTTATTTGGCCTATCTGAGCTCTAATGAAGGGACTGAATGATATGCTGCATATCTGTGGTGTGTGAAGAGAGAATATCGGCTGTGTTCTTTCATAGAGGCGCTCAGTTTGGACACTGGTTGTCCAGAATGTAATATATCAAATGTTCGGTTTAACCCTGATATCGGATGTTTAATTGCAGTTAGATTATGTGGTCTTTTTGAGAGACCTGGTTGTCCACGGCAAGTAAGTTCTGTGTTCATGTGTAAACAAGTTAATCATGCACAAGTTATACTTACTCTATAGTAATCTGTGTTTTTATCCAAGTGATTTGGATGCCTTTCTATAGTCCTTCACCAAATGAAGCATGCAAACTCTTTTATCCTGTGTGTTTGTCAGGAGAGGATGTTTGTTGGTTGATCTTCCTTTCTGAGAGTCAGCGGTTGACAGTAGTCTCAGACAGCACGTCCACAGACCGTTCATAAACGCCTAGTTCATATTCCACAGAAAAATCTCAAGAGCTCACTGATACGGCCGGCTCCAGTCTGACTGTTGTGACATAACCTGCAATCCCATGAGAGCTGAAGAAAGTGACACGGATCATTTTGCAGGTGGTCTGAAATTCCTGTCTAAATGTACGGTAATCTGCAGTGTGGATTAGATGCTGGTGGTGTTTGAGCTTTATTTTGGTCCTGTCATCATTTGAGAAAAAGGTTCTCTCCAAGGACCCCATGTTTCTCAAATGTAAGCTGTGCATCTGAAAGCGGTGTGAGAAACCACATGTGAACTTTGGCGCACGGGCGTTATGTCTGGTTTGCTGGAGCCATTCATCTGAAATCTGCTGCGTCATATATTGCATAATTTTTCCTCATTCTGTCGTTTTTGTTTGTTGTTTATCGTTCCAGGTGTTGGAAAGAGCAGTCTTCTGCTGCGTTTTGCAGACAACACTTTTTCAGGTAAGATGTTTTAAAGTGCCCCTGCTATTTTAAAGGCTCTTAATTTTGTTTTGGAGTCTCCCACAACAGGTTTGCATCAAAGGTCAAAATATACATTACACATCACATTTTTTCAAAGATTCTCAAACGACTCGATGGATGAATCAGTCTCTCTAAATCCCTCCTTTCCGAGAGCTACTCTGCTCTGATTGGCCAGACGACCAAGTCTGTTGTGATTGGTCTACAAACGGCTGAGACAAAATGCACATTGCCATAAACTTCAGCTCCGCCCAGAGGCTTCTGAAAGCTCAGCGATTTTACACATTGTAAAGACAGTCGATTTTTACCATATCAATCCGAGTGCGAGTCTGATGATGAAACATTGGAAATTAGGGGTGTAACGGTACACAAAACTGACGGTTCGGTACATACCTCGGTTTTGAAGTCACGGTTCGGTACGGCAGTTTTACAAAATTGTTTACTTTTTAATTGTGAACAATTAATCCGTGCAAGTTAATACTCAGAAAAAAATAGTTTGTTGCGGTAATCTTTAATCAAAGTCTGAAAAGTGACTTCCGGTCTGAAAACAGTGTTCCTTCTCAGATGATGTCAGATTGACAGCTTAGGTTTGAAAATGCGTAACCACTCCCCTCCGACTGTCAGTCTGCTATGAGCCGAGAGATGGAGCGCTGAAGTGAAACCCCGCCCTCTATTCAATATTCCCTTTCACTTGGAAATACGTCACAGCAATGCTGTAAACTATATAGGGAGCCCTTACTTACACATTATAATATTAAAGGTTAACAACAGAGCCCAGACTATTAGCCTAAATTCAGTTGCTAGTTATTTTAGATATAATAATCAACACTCAAATAACACATTGTATGCAAACATGTAAACTTCACATAAGGCAGTTTTGCATTAACTTCTAAATCTTATTATACAATCGTTTTTCTCCAATTCGTTGTTGAAATATAATCATTTATACACAGCGGCTGTCATTTTCATGACATTAAATAATCCAGACTTCAGTAGAATAGAATGAATATATCGGCTAATATAGTGCATATATTCAGTGAAAGAGTTGATTTCTCTAGTGAACTCACAGCTGTGGACACTGAAGGACTCCTGAGGTAAATGTGATGCTGCGGGACATTGTTCTCAAGCTGTTTTATTGACGTCTTTCCACCGTTGAAACACTGAGCGATTACACCACATATGTGTCAGTAAGTTGTAATGTATCCTCAACATACTTTAAGATTAGAGGTCGACCGATTAATCGGCACCGATAGGTGATTGGTGGAACAATCAGTTATTGGCAAATAACCACACCGATGGTTTTTACCATATTGCGTCCGTTGCTGGAGCGGCTGAGAAGGGTCTGCTGGCATTATGTAGCACGAGAGCGCCCTCTAGAGGCCAAATAACTTGTGGTGTTTATATTAACACGTGAGGCTGCGCGCTGCACAGAGCGCTGACGCATCAGATGCAAAAACACGGACAGCGAAACGGTATGAAGACAGAACGCTTCAGTACATGTGGCCAAATCATTATAACGTCATTCATTTGTTGACTAGATGCTGCATTAGCAAATGGGACAGTTACCCATGACATTTACATACATGTTTCTAGGTTATACCTAAAGAAACGTTTATTTATAATATTTTAATGTTTAAATAATTTTCTGTAGAATTTTCTGTAGAAATTTTTAGTGACCTCAAACTATAAAATGTTAGTGTTCATGGCAAAGAAAAAAAATTACAATATTTATAAATATTGATAGGGATTATTCAGTAGTCTCTTAAATTTTAATGTTTAAGCTGAAATCATACCATTTTATCATGTCTCGTGATGTGTAAGCTCTATGTAGGCCAACAGTGTGCTGTTCCTAAAATAATCTTCTTGTAGAACTAATTATGGAAATGAAGGGGTAGAAAAAGCCCTAACTAATCTATTAAGATTGTGCATGCGTTGTTCATTGGTGTTGTAGGGAGTTACATCACCACTATAGGAGTCGACTTCAAGATCCGGACGGTGGAAATCAACGGCGAGAAGGTGAAACTGCAGATATGGGACACCGCCGGACAAGAGCGCTTCAGAACCATCACGTCTACGTGAGTCAAACCTCTGTTGCTGAGCTGAACACGTCTACACGCACATGTGCTTTCTATTTCAAAACAAGGGGTTGACCTAATTGCAAATGCATTGGTAGGAGTTTCCCTTTCAGACACAAAATTTATGGGAGGAGAGCATTTTACTGATTTACTGAAGTTTGTGCTCGTCAATTTACTGGTCTTGGCGCCATTATTTACCAGCTAAAAAAAGCATGTCTTAAAAAAGACGCTAATTTGCATGTTGTCAGTAATTCACATCGGCACTTTTTCGCTAATTTGCCCTGTTTAGTAAATCTGGCCTTTTAGTATTCAGCCTTCTTGAGAAAATATTGCATCATCAGAACTGAAACGTGCTCAAGTAAAGATAGTGTGTGACAGGAAGCTCTCAGTAACCAGCTGGAGCCAAAACCCAGTACATATCAAACCAAACACTCAGTCAGAAGACATGATTTCTGGCATTTCTCTGTAAAATTAATTGAAAGGGTGCTTTCACTCTTAGCTTCAGTAATACCACATTTTATTTAGCAAAGTGAACATAATGTTTCAAGACTTCTTTGTGTCTGGGTGTTGTGTGTGCCAGCGTGGCTTTCCACCAACAACACCTCAGGGAATCTGTTTGAAGTTTCTCATTAGTTGTGTAACGTTTTATAGCTGCTGTTTGACTGAGAGTCTACCATTGGCACTCTGGGACTGAAGCTTTCCATGGGCAGGAGGATTCATTCACTGTGATGTTTGGATGTACTGTACATTTGCAAACAACAAACTGGTGAAAAACACCATTATATAATAAACTTCGTCTTTCATACTGAAAATGCTTCATAAAATAGATTAAAACTTGCGTTTCAATTGGTTGAAGGTTCCAGATTTTTTGGGCATTATTTGTAAAAGCAGCTTTAGCTGAAAGACATATGGCTTACATTAAAGTATTTAAGACTGTCAGAATGCAAAGACGACGCATTTCTTGTAGGTTTTGGATGTGTGTTAATGTGGTGACCGTGTACGGTGGCACCAGGCCAGATTGTCATTACATAGCTAACAAGCTAATGTACGCCGCTTCATTAGTGTGTGTATGTGTACGCATTTTTCTGTGATTTCATCTGCTATTAAGGCAGAACTGTGACTGGCTCGGCCTATGACAGAAGGGCTTGGTCTCTACAGACCTCTCAAAGAGCTCTTTGTGTGTGCGCTTGTCTTTTGTGTCTGTGTTTGGAGACAGAAGATGGCCTGTGCTTTAAAGTCAGAGGGCTGTTCCTCTGTTCACTGCTGATAAATAAACTAAGATCTTTAATACTCTTGATTTTTCCATTCTCAGGTATTACAGAGGAACCCATGGGGTCATAGTGGTGTATGACGTCACCAGTGCCGAGTCCTTTGTCAACGTGAAGCGATGGCTGCACGAAATAAACCAGAACTGCGATGACGTCTGTCGAATATTAGGTCAGTTCACCATTGCAAGCCAATGTCAAGTCCACATCTGTATACAAGTTGTCTGTTTTGATTTTGATTTAATATTTTGACTGGCTAACATCTTTGCAAGTTAAATGCGGTGTAATTCATTCTGTGTGCGCTCATATTTTAATGTAGGGCTGCCCTCCACTAAAGATTTTTCTAGTCGACTAGTAGTCGATCATTTTAAAGGTGCACTGTGTAAACTTTAGCGGCATCTAGCAGTGAGGTTGTGAAATGCAACCGCCCACCGCTCCCTTTCGAAGCACATAGAGACGCTACGGTGGCCCATACAGGACAAAGATGTCGTCGTCTGAGACGGCAGGGAGTCGCTAGCGCTCTGTAGAGAAGTTTGTCTGTTTACGCTCTCCACACAAACACTTGGATATGTGCATAATAATAACGCACATTTATCTAGGTTTGCATTAGAGCGAGCGGACGTGTAAAATTGCTACTACTTGCATGTTTCAAGTGATAAGCCATATTTGAGGTTGATGAATGACAGGTGAATGTTTGGATTTCCTGCCGTTAACGGTCTGTCCATCACAACCTGCTTGATTTTGCCACTTCCTGTGGTTTTTTTTTTGTTGTTTTTTGCCGCTAACAACGAATAAAATTTTTTTATCGACTAACGGTTAGTCGACTATTATGAGGCTGCTCTATAATGAACTCAGGGTTGTGACGTTATTACCATGATGATTTCTGAATGAGTAATTTTTTTGCTGCTTTTTGTTTCAATAAATGATTGTGGTGGGGGGAGGAGGGTGCAGTTAGTGGGGAAAAAGAAAAGAAAAAAACATTTCCAATTTTCCATGATATGACACCTTTAGTACATGAATTAGTAGAACTGTCAGTGGTGACTTCTGTATTAATGTCTCTCTCCACTTCTGTCATGTTCTCCCTTCAGTGGGCAATAAAAACGACGATCCAAACTCTAAGGTTGTGGAGACGAATGACGCACAGAAGTTCGCAGAGCAGATGGGCATCAGTCTGTTTGAGACGAGTGCGAAAGAGAATGTCAACGTGGAGGAGGTGAGTTCCTCAGGGCTCTGTCTTAGGACCGTTCAGATTGTGCTTAAAACACACCTGACTCTGGTCAAGTCACAAATGTGCAGCTTCCAGGCCTGGAAAGATCACTGAAATGTAGTTTTGCTCTGTTCTGGAATATTTAATTTTACAGAATGACTACTTGAATAATAGATTACTTGTGCTCATCCCTAATTTAAAGTTGTCCAGTAAAACTGTGCGTGTGTGTGTGCATGTATGTATAAGGGCTGCACAATTAATACAATTTGTAATCAAGATTACAGAGTATCGTTCAAAGGCGCAATTACAAAAAAAAAAGTCCACTTACTTTATTCTGTGTTTCTACAAGTTATCTTAAGGTTTTTTTCCCATCGTTTTAATTTTTAGTTTTAGTATAATATTATAACACCGTGCATATTTTTATTTAAAGAAACCAAACCAATATATATTTGACGTTTGAGGCTTAATGCTATAGAAAAGCAATACGTTTTTCAGAAAGCGTGCTTGTTTATTTTGATATAACTGTGGCATAAAGCTATTCAAAACATTCAATGGAAATTGTGATTAATCGTAATTAATAATAGCAATTGCCATTTCAAGGGAATAATTGAGACTTATGATTTTTGTCATAATCGTGCATCCCTAGTATGTGTGTGTGTGTGTCTCATCAGTTCCAATACAGCTCATCCATTCTGATTTTAGAGCTGGATATGTTGAATAGTCTTGTGTGTTAGTCTTGATTGGAATCAGTGCTGGATGGTACAGTAACGTGTACGTGTATGTGTGTGTGTGTGTTTCTGGTCTTTGTGTAGATGTTTAACTGCATCACAGAGCTGGTGCTCCGGGCAAAGAAAGAGTCTGTGGCCAAACAGCAGCAGCAGCAGCAGAATGATGTGATTAAACTCGGCAAGAATAGCAAACGAAAGAAAAAATGCTGCTAGTGCACGAACAGACGTTCCTCTGCACGGCGGGCGGCACATGCAGACGGACTGTGATCGTCTCACTTACGATTTCACAAAAACACAATGCGGACAGAATGCAGTCCTTTCTGGACCGAGATAAACCACAAAGACTTTTTAAAAGAAAATGTACAGATTTTATCGGAGTCGAGGAGTTTCATGTGGAATTCGTGATATTTAATAAAAAGATCCTCCTTCTTTATTGAAGGACCAGCAAGCTGACGTGATCGCCAAACCGTGCAGGTTTCTGTATGCTTTCAGATTTACTCGCTGTTATCCACCATCTCAGGAGTGATTTTTATTTTCGTCGTCTTCTCTTGCTCTCATTTTTGTGGAATGCTAGTGTTTTTTTTTTTTCTTCTCTGCAAGAACACTTTGGGCCTTTTTCCCCTTTTTGAATAATTTTTTTTTTTTTAATGAAATCATGCAATTAGACATTCACTCATGGTGGACTCCCCAAGACAGATGCCAACAACTTTGAGTTTTTCCAGTTTCAGTGACTGTTAATCAATGACACGTCAAATAGTTTTGATTCTTTTCCTTCCTTTCATCGGGTGAATCTCACAAAAAGACCAAGACAATTAAGCACACCCCACAATTCTTATTTTACAATGCAAGAAAATTGTTGTCTTTTTTTACTGTAGTGCATTACAGCATCTGGATGCGTTACAGTAATGAGTATTAGGAAGAGGATTGAGTGAATCATCATGAAAATGCAACTTGAAACAGGCTTCATGCAAAATACAGTTTCTTTTTGTCCTTAAGATTTAGGGCTGAATATGTTTTCATGAGTTATCTGGATACATATCTTCAGGCCGAGGACAGCCGAGCCCCTTTGACATTCTTCTGCCGCTTCAGGCTTGTGTTTTCCTGCTTTTGTGCTTCCCGTGAAGATGAACAGGATGAGGGCGGAAGATACTGCCATAATCTCAGATGGTATCGTGACAGAATTGCCCTCTCGTTCAGTGTTGCCATAGACTTGTGGTATGCATACGGACGCTGGAGTCGCACCTGATGTTAAGAGCAAGACGTTATGGTGTCATACGAGTCCTGTATGGAGCACAAGACCTTCAGCTCATCTGGATCCAGAACACACTGATCCAAGCAGTTTCAAAAACAAAACAATTACCAAGTTTATGCACCGGTGCAAAGGGTATATTGCTAATATGAAATGTAATGTTTTTATACGTGGACGGGAGGTGTTATGTTAGTGTTTAAGCCAAAGGGATGAATCGGTTTATCGTGTTCATTCCTAAACGGACAAATGTCTTGAATTTTCTCGACACTTTTAAGTCTTTATGGCAGAATCACCGTGTGTTTTACCTGTGACAGATGTGATCTTGGAATCTCACGAAAACGCAATTCAACCCTACGGAGAATTTTCAAACATTTTCACATCAGTTTTGTTCGTGTTGCATTAAATTGTGAATGTAGCAATTTTTTTTTGCCTTTTTGCAGATGCTGTAAAAAATATGTATATAATGCATTGAATTTAGATCTGCATTAATGCCATTATTATTAATATACAAATGCTTCACAATTGAAATATGCAAAACAAATATTAATTTTTAATGAGCGTTTTTGTGAGATTCACCAATGGGAATAATTTCCTTATTAGTATTGATTCAGTAAAGCCAAAAGACACCAGAAGCCCTGGCTGTGCTGTGAGCCAAATTCAACCCAGTCATGTGACCTGTTCATCATATATGTGCGTGTACTCGCGCATGACATATTAGCACATGTCCATGCAAACTGCTGGGTGAAACACTTTTTTCAGCTGTGGTTATATTATACACTGGAGAAAAGAAATGTACTATGGACCTCCCCTTTATGAATGAAATCATTAATAAATATTTTAAAGAATTAATATTTGACACAAGCATTTTTGTCCTTGTCTTTATTAAGCATCATCAGGGAACGTGTTGCACATCTAAGCCATCCTCGTTCTTCTCTCTGGGTGTTTATTGCAGGACTGCAATGATTCTTGGGTTTTATTACTCAAATGATTGGTGATTGAGAAGCGTTTGTATTTTTATTCTGATACATCACAGTGCGTTCCACGTGAAGACATTGGAAGCTTTTTAAACAGGAATTTTTATGTTTGCATTTGTATTTTCAAGGAATCTGTTGGAAAAATAAGAATTTGATCGTTATAAAAACATACACTGATTGTACGTACTATGAGTATAAATAGCATACATTTATGGAAAGTATAAAATCTGCCTTATTTACATGTTTACCATGATATTATTCACAAATGTACAGATGAATGCACGTTTGGCTGCAGTCTTTTCCTGGAAGTGAGGAATATTACTGGATTTAATTAAGTCTTAACTGTATGATTTTTTTCTATAAATGTAGTGAGATATGAATTTGACATTTTAGCAGCCATTTTTGAGATTTACTGCAAGGATCAATGTACAGTCAAACCAACAATTATTAATCTTTTACTAGGACACTATAGTTCATTTATATAATTGAGGATAGCAAAATAAACTGGGACATATTATACCCAACAATTCTTCATACAGTGGACTATTGATACAAATTTGTGCCCAAAATGATTCAGACACTTTGAGCTGAGCATGTCTTACTGAAGTGTTTGTTCTTTAAGTGCTAATGTGACCTTTGACACCACAGACTGAACAAAATGAAGCATTGCTTGGTCATTGGTTGAGCTAAATTGGTATTATCCAATTGTGTTCTTAAATTTAAACCGTGATAGGAGAAATGTTTGAATACATTTTGGTTTGACTGTACATGTATAGTTTTTAATGTGAAAGTGCATTTAGGGAAGGAAATGTGGCACTAATAAAAGGCTGGTGAGAACCATTCATATTTGCTTTATACAACATTACTTAGAAAATGGGGAAAAAACATTCTGATAAGTAGGATGAGAAACTATGTGACTATGTAAAATAACCTTTTTAACAATCAGATCAACAGGAGCAGGACAGAATTGCTTAATTCTCAATATTTCTATTAAAATAATCATAAGTTCAGTGATTGTTTTTGTCTTATGAATGAAATCTACATAGAAAGACATGCACATCCACTCACATGCAAGTACTGCTAATTTGTGTCTGGAAATGGGAGATGTTTGTTTAAAGTCACATTCACAACAGCAGCTCACACAGATATAAGACGCAGACTGGAGAGACTTGCAAAAACAGTGTTTAAATGGCAAAAGGACAGAGAGTACAAAGTCAATGTAACATGAGACACTTACATAACAGTGTGTGTAAAACGCAAGAGAAAAGAAATGACAGAAGAGGCTCATATTGAGATGTTTTTACACCGAGAACAACAGAAAAAAGATGATTAATACTCTAAATGTGGAGCGATTCAGGCTGCGGCTGCTGTCTGGAAGATCAGTGTTTGACGTGCTGCTAATAAAACAGCGTTTAATTCATCTGCTGTCCGTCAGGAGAAGCACTACAGGCATTCATCAAAACAATCATTTATAAATGTAATCCTTTTTCCCCCCTCCTTTGTCATATATATTAGCATTAGTTTGCAATTTTCTAAAGTGGCATTTGCTTATGTCATAAATTAAATCCGGCGTAAATGTCATTGAAGCATTTTAACAGGATGTTTTTCTTCTAAAAGAGAACAGGAATGATTATTTACATGCACATATGCATGTATTTAGTTAATAAAGGCACACTATGTAACTTTGTTCAAAATTAACAAAAATGCACCATAAATCCTTCTTCCAAAATGTGTTTTTGACTTGCCCTGATTCACTATGGTACACCTATTATAAGTGTGTATATTTTAGACAGGAGTGGGATGGTTTTGGTGGGAAATTGCATACATGCGTCATTCGCCTGTGCATGTCGCCGTCATATCCTTAAAGGGTTAGTTCACCCAAAAATTAAAATCCTGTCGTTAATTCCTCACCCTCATGTCGTTCCCAAACCTGTCAGACCTTCGTTCATCTTCAGAACACAGAAGAAGATATTTCTGATGAACTCTGAGAGCTCTCTGACCCTCCATAGGCCGCAATGCCATTGCCTATTTCAAGGCCCAGAAAGGAAGTTAAAATAGTCCATGTGACTCCAGTGGTTCAACCGTAATGTTATGAAGCCACAAAAATCCACGTCCAAAAATCTTCTTATCCACGTCATTCTCCTACGCTGTTGACGTACATACAGTGCAGCACTTCCAGGTTCTTATGTCAGAACGCCAGCTCACCATTGGCCGATGCCGTTCACGTGATCCCCACGACGCATGTGTGCTGATGCAGGAGCTGGCGTTCTGACCCGGAAGCACTGCACTGTTTACTATGTGAATCACGTGGAATTCATAACATTCAGGTTGAACCACTGGAGTCACATGGAGTATTTTAACGATGTCTTTACTTCCTTTCTGTACCTTGAAAGTGGCAATGATGTTGCTGTCTATGGAGGGGTCAGAAAGCTCTTGGATTTCATCAGAAATATCTTCATTTGTGTTCTGAAGATGAACGAAGGTCTTACGGGTTTGGAACGACATGAGGGTGAGGAATTGATGACAGGATTTACATTTTTGGGTGAGCTATCCCTTTAAATAGAGTAAAGTTTCTCCGGCTGCTTTGTCGCGTGTCTGGTGTGGGATGCGTTTAGTCGTCACAACGAGCGAGAAAGGTTGACATGGAGCTGCTAAATCTCCCGAGAATCACCCGTTTTAAACCAACGCTGAACAGAGGCTTCAACATTGGCTTGGCTTTTCAGAGATGGTGTGAACTGAGGGATTTGAAATGTTGTAAAAGTGACGCGGAGATGATGGCGTTTTAATCACTCAACAGGTCACTGAGGTGTTTTATCGAACAGATAAACTGCTATATGTAGATCTCTAACAGAGTTCACTGTAAAGCATGATCTCATGTTATTGTGCAAAAATACATGCAGTTTTTTTTTAACCGTAAGAGGGCAAAAAGTTACATAGTGTACCTTTTAAACACTTGAGTTGATAATTTCTGTTCTAATATGCATATTTGTGCAAATTTAGCAAGATTATGCCTAATTTGCATACTGCAAACAGTCGCTATGGTTAATATTCATATGACTTTTGTGTTTTTCACCTGTATTACCTCTCCTACAGACTGGATCAATCGTCTTATTTCACATTGATCTGGATCGATATAGAATGATACTTAGAGCAGCGTGGTGTATTGAGTCTGGATTGAGAGTTTAGGTGGGTTTAGATGATTTACATTCAACTCTAATCAGAACAGAACCGGACCTGATCAATCCTCCAGAAACACTTACAAATCAGACTGCACAACAGACACGCTTACATGGAGTGTGTTCTAAAAAAAGTGTTGATTTATCATTCAAAAGTTATACATTTTACAAATATATTGATTCCTTTTTCTTATTCCAAACCTATTTGTGTCTTTGTACGTATAAAATAAATCACTCTTTGGGTTTCTCCAAACCAGAAATCACCTCTGCGAGAAAGAAGACAGCTGCATAGCTTCACTCAAAATCTGCCCAACTTTCACTGACTGAACCCACACACACACACACACACACACACACACACACACACACACACACACACCCAATTACAGCTCACGATCAGGACTCAAGTGCTCCCTTCATTCTCATAGGCTGGAGGTACACACAAAAAATCACCCCGACTGCGTTCAGAATACTATACTAGCACACTACATTGTTTTTAATGCAACAATACTCAAATGACCTACTACAGATGCCAAAATGTCAATCTACAGCATTCACTGCATTGATACTGTATCTAGGGTTGCCAACTTCTGGAAAGGAAAATTAGGGACTGTCGTGGTTCTTTATAGAAAGATAAGGGACACTATATATTTGTACTGTACCGCACATGACACTGTGTCATTTCAGTGTCAGAGTTAAGTGTGTGTATAAAAGCGTCTCAGACATAAACACATTTGGGTCATTCCGTGTCAAAATCAACCAAATTTCAGAAACTTTCCCGGTTCACATTTTTGTTTTTGTTAATTTTCTTTTCTGAAGAAAGACAAACACAAATGCACAAAATATTAAATGTGATGGATGGATATTTACTGAGTAATTCAATGTTTTGCAGAGGGGGGTCAGGGAATGAGATTTGGAGTCAGATTACGGGGGGTAAAAATGACTTTAATTTTCAGAGATCGGTGGGTCTGTTAGTTAATTCTGTTGACTTTAGCGATCTTTGCTGCATTATATGCCAACGGTGACAGTTCAAAAATAAGAATAAGCACTTCTTGTGTTTTTTGCCCAAAGTTTGCACGCCTATAACTCATATAAAAGATATCCTAATATCCTTTTAGATTCGAATTCTTCATTTTCTTTTGGTGTCTTAATTGTTAAGACCCATTGTGGTTGATTTGCAGAGATCTAGGGATTTCATTGTGGCTCCACGAGTACAGTGGTACACATTTTCTGAAGCACAAATAATGTTAAAAATAGAAATGTGTATCGTTTATTTTCTATCAATGCCATTGATCATTCCTGTCCGAGTACCATAAATAGGATTTTTCCAAAGTCCTGTAACTCTAAAAGTATTAAAGATATCTCAATATCCTCCAATATTCTCATTCAAATTTTCTTATATATAATATACCAAATGTGGCTCAAATCATTGCATTTTATGCATTTTCTAGCCACACCAACGGATATTTCAGCCAATAAAGCATTTTTTAAATTTGGCACTTAAGATTTTTTAACTAAAGGCATATTTTGGAGGTAAAGGGAACTTTGAGGATTAGTATGGGCTGCTTTTGGTGTTTCAATAATGAGGTCCAAGGTTAAGAATACGCTACAAGTTACTTAAATGTAAAATGTTTTTCTCTATTTAACAACATTTACTTACAGTAGGTACAGACGACTTCCCTTTTTGATTCTGCTGGGTCTTAAAATCTTCCACGAACGGTTATGTCTGCAAATCAAACAATGATTTGTCTCAATGATTAATTCTCAATTTAGAGCATTTGCCGGAATATTCGGGACAAACTGCACTCCGTATGGCTTTCGTACGGAGCGCTTCACTGATGACTTAAATACGGGACGATACCGTATTATATGGAACGGTTGGCAACCCTAACTTGGCCTTCCATTTACAGTATGACAAATAAACCGGAAGTAATAAAAATAATAATGACACATTTGATTGGATTACCAAAAGTTAAACTGAATTTTTATAGCAGCATAGCATACTGCTAGTCACATTCTGCATAGTGTCACACTATTTGTTTTAAAAATAGTAGTATATTCTGCACAGTATTCTAATATTGCATTCTGAACACAGCCACAGTTTCAGTGCATCTCGGAGGACTGCTGTCTCCTAATGGTGAGTATTCAGCTTTGATTTCTACTGTGTGTGTGTGTTTGTAAGTGTGTAAACGCTATTTTAGTATTTTCAGATGCCTCAGTTAGCTCAACACGTCTGCTCTTTGGTTCATTCACATCACAGATCGAGACACAGACGGCCTGAAGATTATCATCAAGCAGCTGAAACAGCCGTAATACTGTCCTGAACGCTTTTCTCCAGAATGTGTTAAAAAACAAGCAGGCACGTTTGATAAAATAGCCACAACACATTTTCATGTTGCATTATTATTTTCATGTTGCGTGCTTTTTATAATCGTTTTTTTTTCATTCTGTGTAAGCAGCTACTGAAAGTTGATTTTGTATAATATTCATATGGTTGTTAGAAAGTTGATTACATTCATCTGGTTATTTTTTTATGCATGTATAAAATGGCTGTGTGAATGAACCCAAGAGCAGAACGACTGTTGCTGATTTTGTCTTGAATGTTGCAGCATTTAAACACCTTCTATAATCAGGCCAACACGGAATCTGTATCCGATCATTTCCATGTCATGCTACACATCCTTTGCCCGTTCATATTTTGGCTGATTTGAGTAATACTGTAGTACCACAGATTCCGTATGGGCCTGTAACTACAGCATGACACTGAAAACCTTTGTCCTGAACCGTTTGATGTCTAGTTCATCCTGAGTTGAGTCTCTAGCGGATCCCGTGATTTGTCGGTCAGTCTCTGGCAGTGAGGTGAGGACAAGCTTTCCGAGGCACTCGCAGGGGAAACTGACCTCTGATAGGACTGGAGAATTCTGGGAACCCTGTTGAACAGACCCTGACGCAGGGCTTCAGCCTATCAGATCGGAGGACGACGGCCGTGTCTCGTACGATTTCTACTCCACTCCTGAAGCTTTCTGAGTGAGGTTTGAGGGTACAGATAAAGTGCAAAATGGCTCAAAGCCGTCAGAGGACTCGTGTGTGAGCGCAGTGCTTCTCAACTGCTGGGGCGGGCCCCAAAAACGGCTGTTTTTACAGTGAATTTTTGGGCGTTGAGACCTTAATCAATGCACGCCCCAAAAATAAGATTTATGTATTTCAATTGCATATAAAATTTAGATTATACTGCTTTAAGATAAATGAATAAAGTTAATGTGATGCATATTTGTCAGTCATACAGCACATGATTATGAGATTTCTGCATGGTGCAATAGTTATTAACTATTTTCATTTGGTTTGATTTTAATAATCATGTTTTTTTAAATGCATTTATTCAATTTGCTTGAAATCAGCATAAATCTATGTATTCAGTTAAAAAGTATGAACGTGATTCAAATATTCAATGAATTAAAATGTATGAGATTGAAACAAATTGGATTTATTGATGATAAATAAAATGTGGTTGTGTATTTTAAATGGATTAGTTCGTAATCCAAATGCATAGGAATTTTATATGCAATTCAAACACATACATTTAGGCCTAAATATTCGAGTGCATCGATGCAATAAATGAATGCATTTTAGTATTGAATTTTTACGCTTGTACAATACTCAAACACCAGTTGAGAAGCACTGATCTAGTGATTCTATCTTTCATTTGTTGTACCCTTTTCTCGTGTCTGTTCTCACATGTCTTCAGATAATCTCAGTTCTTCTTGAAGAATGAAAAGAGGCGCTTGTCTCCGTCCGAGAGGCGATGCGCTCGTCTGGAAGGGGCTCCTCCTCGCGACCCGCTGAAGGAGAATGGAGGTTCCTTCCACTCCTCCTGGTGTTTATCCATCAGTTGTTGATCGATAACTCTGTGCATATCATCCTGAGAGAGAGAGAGAGAGAGAGAGACATCAGCGCTTGATTTTAAGACAGTGAAGAGGCCACAGCAGACAGTCTGAGGTGAGTGAGAATGGATGAACATGAGTCCTGTGTGAGCGGCGGACATGAAGGTGGTTTTCACACTTCTGTTTAGTCTGAACCAGAACTCAGTTCCCTTTTAATGTTGTTACTGGTAACAAAACTACATACTCTTTCCCCACCATTGACAGAGTTTTCCGGCTTTCCGTGTTTTCACTGTTATACGGTAGGGGGCGCTATTACACATCTTCTGAAAGAGTGCAGAATTTCGGTCTACTCCATCTGTGTTTTGATCATCGTTTCTGATCCAGATGTAGTCTTTGACAAAAACATGTTTTACTCAGCTTTTTGCTCAAAATGTTGCTTTTTTAAATAAAAATATAGCAAACACTTTTGGTCAGGGATAAGATTAGTGAATTCTACTTTGATGCTGAAAACTATATCATCTGATCTGCTTTGTTTATAGCTTCCTTTGCAACAAATAATGTGTTTTTAGTAAACACCGTTACAAAGACCACAAACTTACATTAAATGCCAAGAGTCAAACTGCCCAACTAAAGGAAACACTGATCACCATAATGGTGATCAAACTATTTTAATTTTGTAGACGTCTGACAGAAATAAAGTCAATCTGGTTAGTAATAGGTGAAGCTAGTAATACTGTTTGTGGAGTTGTTTAATCCTCCTCTGCTGAGATCTTCAGAGATGTAATGTCTTCTTTTATCTTCAGTTGATTTCATCTAAGGCTGTGACTGAAGTCAGTTGTAGTTCTTGTGTTTCTCTTTCCTTCAGTTATTCTGCTTGTTAACAGCAGGTGTTCATCACAAATGCTCAATCATCACTGAATTATCTCATTAACTTTAACTCTGATTTGGTGTTAGCTTAACTCTTTAGAGTGGGACCAGATATTCATAGAAAGAAATATTCTGGGGGCCATGAATCTTTTGTGAAATGATCAAAGATGTTGGCGGGAAAGAGTTAAAACATTTTCAGTAACTGTAATAAAATGAAATATAGATGTTAGATGAAAATAAAATATAAAATGAAAAACATGAAAACCTTGCCTTGCAACTAACTGAAATATAGGTAACTCTTGAAATATAACAAGCTCTTATTTGTTAACATTAGTCATTAAATGAAATAACAATGGACAATATACAGCATTTATTAACCTTTGTTCACGTTAGTTTTATGTGTGTTAAATAATATTAACAGATGCAGCTTTTGAGTTGAGTAAATGTTTAGATTATGTAGTATTTTTCATTGTTAGTTCATGTTAACTAATGAAACCTTATTGTAAAGTGTTACCAAAATAAATGTTGAAGTACTAACATTACTAAAGCTGGAATAAAAATTATTAAATAGAATATTAGAAATTAATTTAATAGCTAATTAAAAATATACAACAACGGCAAAACTTTACAACAAGGTTTCATTTGTTAACATTAGTTAACTACATTAACATAACAAGAACTAATAATGAAAAATACTTCTACAGCATTTATTAAACTCAATATTAATTTTAATATTTACTAATCAACAGTTGTATCTGTTAATAAATTGTATTTTATTAGCTGTTAACAGATTAATAAATACTCTAACAAATGTATTGCTCATTAATGTTAATTCAGTAAAAAAACAGCACAGAACAAAAATTACTTAAACTGAAATAAAAGCTGAAAACATAAAAATAAAAGCTAATTTTAAAAAGTTATATATTCTATGAAAGTATATAAATAATAGTAAAATAACACTGTTTCCTTCTTGACACCACAGGTCTCACTTGTCATCTAGTGTGAAAATGCCCTGAAGAACAGGTGAGGAACTACATCACAATGACATGAACGGCGACCTCGTGACCTCATGACCCGGGATGAACATGGATACGGGGAAGACGGCGAACCCGAGCTCACCTCTAAGGCAGGAGGGAGTTACCATAGGGAAGGGGTCTGTATGGAAGCTGAGAAAGGCCACTAGATCAGAAACCACAAGAGCCACACAGTGAACAGCCCTGAGGAGGCAAACTGCAGGCGGGGAGAGGGAGAGGGGGAGAGAGAGAGAGAGAGAGAGAGAAGGGAAGCTAAGAGTTAAACACACACACGCATGCTCACATTCACGGGATATACGGGTGAGGCAGAACGACAGAACCGGCCGCTGTCAGAAGTCAGGTTGATCTTTGCTTTAATATGAGGAGAGGGACGGATGTCCACACGTTCATACTCAAACAGACATACTTAGAGTTAAAGTCAACATGAAAGTGCACTCACAACACAATTTACATCTGTAATGTGACAGAGTTCCTTTTAAATCTGTGGCCGGAAACTGACTTCATCCTCCAGAGCATTTCCACGGATCCCAATGGTAATGTGTCTTATTCAAATCTATTATTATCTTATATTTCTGGAACCTTTATAATGTGACTGTTATCTATTAGTAAATTACTGATCATATGAAACCATGATTTTTATCAGGATTAACTTATTTTGTGACTTTAGTTTTTTTAACTTTAGTTAATGAATTAGCAAACATGAACTAACAATCAGCAATATATTTTTAGAGCATTTATTAATCTTTGTTAATGTTAGTTAGTAAACAGTGCATTAACTAATGTTAAGAAACTTTTGAATTTAATAATGTATTAGTAAATGTTGACATTAACTAAGATTAATAAATGCTGTAGAAGTATTGTTCACTGTTATCTAATATAGAAGAGTGTTATCAAAGACTTTAATAGAGGTGTATATACATAACAGTTTAGTCTTTTATTCTAAGTTAAATTTGATAAAATATTTGTATTTATTGCGTTGTTTGTTGAATGTTGAGTCTGTATCTGCCTGTGAAGCTGATAGCAATACATTTAAATACTGCAATACATTTAAATATAGCAATACCCTAATTTCCTGTAGCTCAAACAATAAGAGCGTGGCGCTAGCAACGCCATGGTCATGGGTTCGATTCCCAGGAAAGCAAGAACTGACGACAAATTTTAAAATGTGCACCTTGAATGCAATGTAAGTCGCTTTGGATAAAAGCGTCTGCCAAATGCATAAATGTAAATACAACCAACATCATGAACAGTAGTAGCCTGAAACAATGACTAAATATAAAGTCAAACCAAAATCTGTTCAGACACCTTCAACATTTTCTCCCATTATCACAGTTTATTCTCTATAGTTTAGAAAATGGTAATAAAATATGACAAGAACTCAGTTAAGCTAAACAAATTGATCTTGATAATGTGAGATCACTTTGATAGAAAGGGATGTAATGGATCAGCCAATCAGCTGTTAGATTTAAGAACACAATTGGATAATACCAATTTAGCTCAACCAATGACCAAGCAATGCTTCATTTTGTTCAGTCTGTGGTGTCAAAGGTCACATTAGCACTTAAAGAACAAACACTTCAGTAAGACATGCTCAGCTCAAAGTGTCTGAATCATTTTGGGCACAAATTTGTATCAATAGTCCACTGTATGAAGAATTGTTGGGTATAATATGTCACAGTTTACTACTATACTGCTAACTATAGTGTCCTGCACACACGTAAAAAATGGTATCTGGTGTAATAGTGTAAATAAACCAATTTTTGGTTTGACTGTATATTTGACTTTTGATTAACAGTGTAGGTGACTTCATCCCAAAATAAACAGAAGTACATTTTGATTTTTTTTAAATTACACATTTTTTTAATTTTTGTTAAAATAGCATGCCTTAATGAATTGTGTGCAGTAAGATCAGGAACGTGTCGTAATGTAAATGTTAAGTAAAAGTAAAAGCTCAATGTTGACTTCATGTTGACTTTAAGCATAAAGGGCAAAAGGAGAGAGAAACAGACAGAGAGAAAGAGGCTGAACGCTGCGATTCATTACAGTTTAGCATCACAAAAAGCTTAATGAACGTAGCATGTAAGTCTTTTCACAGAACGAGGGTTACCGTCTGCACAGTGGTGGGTATTCACAGGTTGGAGTTGTTCGATTATGGCCTTGTCCAGACGAATACGTTTTTGTTTGAAATCAATTTTTTTTTTCTTGAAAAATGCTTTCCAAAGTGGATAAATTTGAAAGCGCTGTTTTCGCGTTGTAGTGTGAATGTGAAACCGGAGATATTTGAAAACAACGACGCATGTTTAGTCGTGACGCATATTGTGCTGATAGACATTAATGTTTATACAGGTATTGTGCCTGTTATGTGTTATTCAGTTGCTAAAGATATGTTACTTTGTACACTCTTCATATCACAGTCCTGCAAGGATGACAGAAAATTTACTGCATTTGCTGTCCTGTCGCTTTTAGACCAAACATATAATGGTGAGTGTGCGAGACCTGGGCGCATCAGTGAATAATGACATGCACTATATTGCCAAAAGTATTGGGACACCCCTCCAAATCATTGTATTCAGGTGTTCAATCACTTCATGGCCACAGGTGTATAAATCAAGCACTAGACATGCAGACGCTTCTACACACATTTGTGAAAGAATGGGTCACTCTCAGGAGCTCAGTGAACTCAAGCGTGGTACCGTGATAGGTTGCCACCTGTGCAATAAGTCCATTTGTGAAATGTCCTCACTACTAAATATTCCACGCTCAACTGTTAGTGGGATTATAACAGTGGAAGCAATTGGGAACAACAGTAACTCGGCCATGAAGTGGTAGGCCACGTAACATCACAGAACGGGGTCAGCGCATGCTGAGGGTCACAGTGCACAGAAGTCACCAACTTTCTGCAGAGTCAATAGCTCCAGACCTCCAAACTTCTGTGGCCTTCAGATGAGCTCAAGAACAGTGCACAGAGAGCTTCATGGAATGGGTTTCCATGCCCGAGCAGCTCATCCAAGCCTTACATCACCAAGTGCAATGCAAAGTGTGGGAAAAAGTGGAGTAAAGCACGCCGCCACTGGACTCTAGAGCAGTGAGACGTGTTCTCTGGAGTGACCGGTCACACTTCACAGCTTCACAAATGCGCTTCTAGAAGAATGGTCACAATTTCCATAAACGCACTCCTAAACCATGTGGAAAGCCTTCCCAGAAGAGTTGAAGCTGTTATAGCTGCAAAGGATGGGCCAACTCCATATTAAACCCTATGGATTAAAAATGGGATGTCATTAAAGTTCATGTGCATCTAAAGGCAGGCGTCCCAAAACTTTTGGCAATATAGTGTAATTTGCTAAATAAAATGATCCTGCCAGAGAACTTTATTATGTCTTGTTCTGCCTGTATCATCACAGTGAGTTTTTATGAGGGTTTACGCCTGTGCAGTAAGGTGAATTTTTTTGCATTTTCAGTGTGGATGAGAAACTTTTGGAAAACGCTAGTGTGGATAGAGAGCGTTTTGAAATTAGAACAGCGTTTTCAAATGTATCCGGATGTAGCCCTAGTCTCAGCCTCAGACGTGACACCCACAGACCAATGGCTGAACGACTGATGCATAAGGCACACAAAATGGGAAACACTTCAGGAGTTTCGAAGTCGGTGTCTGATGAATTCTACAGGATTTCCGGGAGACGTGTGTGTCGCGTTCTTTAATGGTCCCCCTGGAAACAAAGCCGTTGTGGGGCCAAACCCCCTCATGGAAAAAGAACGCCATTTTGTTTATATCTGTGATGATGAGCACTCATCGGGATCAACTAAAAACTGGATTTTCAAAAGTATGTGTTCACTGTATAGACTCTTTAAAATAAAGAGTCTTAAAAATAAATAGTTTTGCATGCCTTTCTGTTATTGTAGGGACATCGACTTTACATTTTCACGCCCCAAACATGAAGTGGAACAAAACAAACTGTGATTGGTTGCTTTACATGTCAGTCAGATGGCTTCTGGGCGGTCCTTGGCCAATGACAAGGACGTTAAAGACTGCAGCCTCTAACCTCGGAGCGGTGCGAATAGAATCGGAGGGGTCACGTTGGTGCCACGACTCGGGTGAGATCACGGTCTTTAGCTTCCTTGGCAGGACGTCCGCCTCACGTGCCGGAAACGCTGGTTTGAATCCCACTTGGAGCAGTGCGAGTAGAACCAGAGGGGTTATGTTGGTGCCGTGACCTGGATGAGGGTGAGCTTTATTGGGGGGGTGAGTAAACCTCGCATCCTGTGACTTCAACAAGCGCACTAGCGACTGATGCTAGAGGCCGCAGTCTTTAGCGTCCTTGTCAGGATGCCCATCTCAGATGCCGGAAACGCCATTTGAATCCCGCTCGGAGCGGTGCGAGTAGAACCGGAGGGGTTACATTGGTCCTGTTGTGTTTAACCCTCTCATGTCACTTTTAACCATTCAGGATTTAACCATTAATTTTTAACCCTTTCTTTTAATTTTATATATAGCTTAGATTATGAAAACATAAATTCAACATTTATGATGAAAGTGGTGCCTCAAGTAATATTGATAATTATCTTTTATTGCAAATACATAATTGGGAAAAGGGATCGAGTATAATTATATTCTTCACTGTAGAATGTTTTAACAGGAGAACATATAAAAATACTACAATTGTTATTTGGTTAACCTTATCAAATTAAAATGCCTTACCATATAAAAATCATATTTTAAAAGATGTGAAATGTGATGGTTTTTAGATGTATTTTTTTCTTTAAGCTTTACTTTAAAGTAAGGTCCTAGTAACAACACCTACCAGTTTTCGTTTTATATATTTACCCTTAAAATTATCAGTGTCATTTTTCTTTGTGAATTTATTAATGTATCATAGTGTTAAAACCAGTGTTATTTTAGTATCATCGTATAGTTTTTATTAATAATTTGGATTTGTTTTTATTTTTATATTTTCCTGTTTTATTTTTAGTATTTTTAGTTTTTTTATTTCAGTTTTAGTTATTTTAACACATGAAGTTAAACTAAATGATAATAACAGGATGAAGTTTTTGTAGCTTTTATTTCAGTCAATGTTTTGGTTTTAGTTTTAGTTTACTATAATAACCCTGGTTATGCGCTTTCGCATTGTGTTGGTACCAAACCTCAGTATTCAAGCAGGTGATGTTGTTATTTTGCTTATAAACGTGTCAACTAACTTTCTCAGCAAAATCCTTTTCAAATGGCCAAGACAGTAAATCATGACTGATTACAGAGGGTGAACGTTTATGCTAATGCTGCTAAAGCGGCCCTTTTGACAATATTGAGATTGCAACATGTATTTGTGTTATGATGATCTAGTGTTTACATTCACATACTTGGTTCTTCATACTTTATTTCTAGATAATTCCAGAAACCTCAGTGCATGTTATAGGCACATCAGAGTTTCTGACCTGCTCTGTTCTGTTAGGTTCACATGATCTGGTGAGGGGTTGAGGGTTTTTTGTGTGTGTGTGTGTGTGTGTGTGTGTGTGTGTGTGACTGAGACTAACCTGCCAGGCTTCTAACTGCTGAGACAGATTGAGTTTCTGCTGTATCGCATCCAACAGCTGACTGTTCAAAGACATGATGTCTATCTTACACTTCGCCAGCTCCATCTCCACCGCTTTCTTCCTGGAACAGGGAAGAGAAGGGACAAAAGAGTTACTCAACTGCATCTCAGGTTAATGTTGTGATTGGCAGAATGATGTCATGGGTACAGGCTGCAAAAACGTGAGTGAGTGAGTGAGACAGTCAGTCAGTGAGTGAGACAGTCAGTGAGTGAGTGAGACAGTGAGTGAGTGAGTGAGACAGTGAGTCAGTCAGTCAGTGAGTGAGTCAGTCAGTGAGTGAGTGAGTCAGTCAGTCAGTGAGTGAGTGAGTCAGTCAGTGAGTGAGTGAGTGAGTGAGTCAGTGAGTGAGTGAGTGAGACAGTCAGTGAGTGAGACAGTCAGTCAGTGAGTGAGTGAGACAGTCAGTCAGTGAGTGAGTGAGACAGTCAGTCAGTGAGAGTCAGTGAGAGTGTGTGTGTGTGTGTGTGAGTGCGTGAGTGAGTGAGACAGTCAGTGAGTGTGTGTGTGTGAGTGAGTGCGTGTGTGTGTGAGTGAGTGAGTGCGTGAGAGTGAGTACGAGAGTGAGTGTGTGCGCACAAGTGTATATGTGTGAAAGTGAGTGAGTGCGTGAGTGAGACAGTCAGTGTGTGAGCGAGACAGACAGTGAGTGAGTGAGTGTGTGAGAAAGTGAGTGGGTGAGTTTTTCTTCCAGCGTGCAGTTGAGTTCTGTTGACAACTATGCATCGCTCTGATTGGTTGTAAGTCTATCCAATTGAGGCCTTACCTGGTTCGGTTGAAACACACCCCATAATCACAGCCCAATGGAGCAGCATCAGGCTCATATTCTGACTAGAATCTGACTATGACGACATCAGGTTAATAGGCAGTTGCTTACTGGTAAAATAATAAATCTGATCAAGTCAATTGATTTGAGGAATCATTCACGTCTGTAGGACAAACTCGTGAAAAAGAAGTGTGCTTAATTTTACTGAATGTGCACTTGTAGTGCACTTCAACTCTTACAAGTATATATTTTTTAAAAATGACTTGCAGATAATACAAATTAATTAAATAAAAGGCTCAATTAAAAGTACTCTTTTAATGACTTACACTTAAGTACACTTTTATACTTAAGTGCAATTTGTGATGTCAAATTAAAAGTTTTACTTAAAAGTACATCTCAAATGTATTTAAAGTTGTGCTTTAAGTATTTAAAAAAAACACTTATTTTGATGTGCTGACCAACATGCTAAAGGAAATGTAAAGCACTTTATTCTAATTTTAAAATGATTTTTGATTTTAAAGTTATAATATATTCTAAATGTACTAAAGTGCAACTTCATCATTGCAAAATGTGTATTTACAAATATATCTAAATACATGACATACATGTTTCAATAGAAATGCCATTAAAGTATATTTTAGTTTAGCATTAATGCTTGTCATCACATTTAACAGAACATTTTAACAATATTTCAAAGACAACAAAAGGAATTATGAAATTACATATAAAGATGTACTTAAGTGGGTCACAAAGCAGTCCAGCTAAATGCATTTAATATAAATATAAACTATACATTTGCATTTAACATGCGATTTAAGTGTTGAAAACACAACATTCAGTTTGTACTTATGTATACTCTTTAAAGTATAATCTTCTCTTCTTAAAAGTATGCTAAAGTGTACTTACAGGCTGAAGTTTAATATTTAGTGTCGGTTTTGTTCAAATCTAACCCAAAATACGGGCAAAAACAAGAGTCAAAATGAACTTGGCAAAACCCCCTGATTTGTCTCTAAACATGTACATGTGTCAGTCATACATACTTGGCAATGGCTTCGTCTCTGTCTCGTATAGCACTCTGTAACTGCTCGTTGGGCTCGTGTACTTCTGCCATCGCTCTCAACCTCTCGTTTTCTTCTCTTGAAGAGGAAACTTCCACCGAGAGCAGCGCCACCTACAGGATCCAGAGAAAAACCAGAGGACAGATGAAGTGATGAGGTATTTATACAAGCAGGGCCTAGCAACACCCTAGCAACCATCCAGAGGACCCTAGCAACTACGTAGCAAGACCTTAGCAGCAAGCCCCAAGTACCCTAGCAACCACATAGCAACCTTTCGTGATGATGGCCTGTCAACTGTCCCAAATCGTTGGTCACATTTGTTCATATTCATGTTTTTACAACATTGAATTGCTAGAATTCATAAACATGTTACCGGTCAACTGCCGTTTGACACCGTTTCATATACTCGCCAACAACACTTTCAACACATCGCATTTGGCACTTGGCGAGTGTTAATTTTAGGCCCTGCATATAAGACTAATTTTAATTTTTCTTCTAAACCTCACTGTACGTCATTGCTTATATTGCATGAGTGCCCACTACTGGCCGAACTCATGAAATGTGTTTAAATGCAAAGCCCTAAGCCCTTGATCACTTGTGGGTAAATTAGATGCGAGCACTGCTAGTTGCTGTTGTGACATCACAGTCTGTGGTCTATGGATCTGCCTGAAGCGTACATGTGAGTAGACTCGCTCCCTTGGTCAAAATCAAGGGGTCGAGGGTCTGTCCACATAAACTTCCCTCATCCACTTGACAAAGTTGAACGCAATTCAAAATGGCGGCGGGGATTCCCCCAAGGGGAGGTGGTTAGGGGAGTTTGCAAGCATATGCCTAAAAGTGGAGTCAAACACAGCCTAAGTGTATATGTATGTGTGTGTGTACCCGATTATGGAGCTGTAGCGCCTCCTCCTGGCTGCTGCGTGTTTTTTCCTGCTCCTGTTCGTAAAGTTCTCTGAGTTCTCGTAGCTCCTCACTCAATTTCCGAACCTGCTCTTCTAGAACCTCCTCGTCACTGCGCCGTGAACCCTAAACACACGCAAAACACGGTGAATAATGTGAATTTGACTACATAAAACTTTCAGATTTAGATGTGACGACTGTTACCGTAGATTCATTGCCGTCCAGCAGGTTTTGTGTAAGTCTGCGCAGCTCCAGAAGACTAGCGGGCAAACTACCCATGGGGACGTCTTTTGCCGACAACGTCTCCGAGGACTCATCCATGGACGAGTCTGTGGATAAGGCGGAGTCTGTGATGTCATTTCCTCTCAGCTGTGAGCAGAGGGAACGCACCTGACAGTAGGCCTCCCACAGCTGCAGCCGAAGCTAAAGGGAAGGAAAGAGCGTATGTGATTGCAGTTTTTAAAGGAAATGTGTTAATGCGAAAATAAATTTTAGTTTGTGAAATATTTAAGAGCTGAGCATAACTAGAAAAATGAATATTCGCTATAGACTATGCATTCCATGAATTTTTAAAATGTCAATTCGATGTCTTCCCCAGGACTGGGATTTTAAAATTCCCTGATATTTCCTGGTTTTCCAGGACTGTTGAATCCATGTGTCTTCAGAGAAAGGAGACCAGTCCTGTCCATTTTGCAAGGTATTTATGTGGATTAAAAGTAAAATATACATTCTTGCTTATTGTTTTTTGTTTTGTTTTGTTTTTGAAAATATCACATATTTGGCATTGATCTTTCATTATTAAAGTATTTTTAAACACAAGATTTTTATGTTTTTGAAAGAAGTCTCTTCTGCTCACCAAGGATGCATTTATTTGATGAAAAATATTAAAATATTATTACAATTTCAAATAACTGTTTCAGATTTTATTTTAAAGTGTAATGTATTCCTGTGATCAGAGCTGAATTTATCATCATTCCTCCAGTCTTCAGTGTCACATGATCCTTCAGGAATCACTCTCATATGAGGATCTGATGCTCAACACACATTTATGATTTTTATCAATGTTGAAAACATTGGAAACCAGGATACATTTTATTTTCAGGATTCTTTGATGAATAGAAAGTTCAATAGAGCAGCATTTATCTTTTGTAACATCATCAATGCCTTTACTGTCACTTTTGATCAATTTAATGCATCCTTTCTGAATAAATTTCTTTCTTTCCCCAAAAATGAATTAAATAAATTCTTACAGACCCAAACCTTTTGAACAGTAGTACGATGTTACAAAAGCTTTCTATTTCAGATAAATACTGTTCTTTTGAACTTTCTATTCATCAAAGAATCCTAAAAAAGTTTTTACAAAACTGTTTTCAACATTGATAATAATCATAAATGTTTCTTGAGCATCAAGTGACATTGAAGACTGGAGGAATGATGATAAATTCAGCTCTGATCACAGGAATACATTACATTTTATAATATATTCACATAGAAAACAGTTCTTTAACATTGCAATAATGTTTAATTAAATAAATGCAGCCTTGGTGAGCAGAAGAGACTTATCATAAAAACATAAAAAATCTTACTGATCAAACACTTTTGAATGGCATTCAGTGGTGGATGGATGGATGGATGGATGGATGGATGGATGTGAAGGGCACAAATTATGTTTGTTGTTTTGTAGAATCACCCCAAAAAATGTGTAGCAGCAAGCCAATCAGATCACATTTGGCAAATGGACCTCTAATGTACTGTGAGTGAAACTACATCCATTATAAGTTACTCAAAAAGCAAAGCGTGTCTGGCCGCTGTATGTGTCCGTGAGTGATATTGTTGTACCTGCTCTCTCTCCTGCTCCAGCTCCTCCTGCTCCATGCTCTGCTCGATCTCACAGAGAAGGCTGTGTGGGTTGGGACTGAAGCCCTGAAGACTGCGTTCCTCCGTCAGCTCCTCCAGACGAGCGCTCAGCTGCCTGTGAGACACGCGCACCTCCTGCAGCTCCAGCTGGCTCTGCCGCAGCTGGTACCAACACACACACACGCAAAACACACCTGAGTTTACCAGCCAGGTACAAAAAACAAGCAGGTAGCCGAGGGAGGTTTTGTTTATTAACTCACCCCCGAGAAATGAACGCGCTGAACGCAACTCTTACTCATGTCATTGTGTAAATACTCGTATTTGTCACCTATGATTCATTCATTCATTACCGGAAGTGTCTGATAATAGAAATAAATCAGTGTTTTTAATGTAGGGACTCATCTCTCACTGTAATGCTCTATTTTAGACTAATGATATGACTGGAGTCTCATGTTATTGGACATTACTTTAAACCCATTTTTAAAAACTACTATTCATTTATTAAGAGGTCAATCTTTTTAATGAAGCAATGAATGACTTCTTAAGAGCAGCGTCGTCTGTAAATCTAGAGCTGACTGGAAGAACTGGAGGCCGTCCAGCGAAACACAAATAATACAGTGACTCAAACTATCAAACACATGCAAAACAATCAACTGCTAATCTATAATGGCACAGAATTTAATGGAGCAGGACTTTTTCTTTCTTTATTCTCCTGCTCCATCTCCGTTTGATCCGCTCAGCTTTTATCTGCTGAGTTTTCAATGATTTCCTTTCATTCAGATTTCAGGTGCAGATCAATCAGAACAAACTGCTCGTCTTAATATAATGTGTGAATGGACAAAACCTGGCAAGATGTACAGTGCCAGTCCAAATGAACTGTTATTTAAAGAGAGAATTCAAAAATTACATTTTGCTACAAGAAAAATATACCATACCATTAAGATTTTTTGCATTATTGCATTATTTCATGATAATTAAATGCATTTACCCCCAATATTCTCATTTCTGTAATGCAAAATAGTAATGTACTGTACAAACCCGATTCCAAAAAAGTTGGGACACTGTACAAATTGTGAATAAAAACAGAATGCAATGATGTGGAAGTTTCAAATTTCAATGTTTTATTCAGAATGCAACATAGATGACATATCAAATGTTTCAACTGAGAAAATAAGTTGATTTTAAATTTCATGGCATCAACACATCTCAAAAAAGTTGGGACAAGGCCATGTTTCCCACTGTGTGGCATCCCCTCTTCTTTTTCTAACAGTCTGCAAACGTCTGGGGACTGAGGAGACAAGTTGCTCAAGTTTAGGAATAGGAATGTTGTCCCATTCTTGTCTAATACAGGCTTCTAGTTGCTCAACTGTCTTAGGTCTTCTTTGTCACATCTTCCTCTTTATGATGCTCAAATGTTTTCTATGGGTGAAAGATCTGGACTCAGGCTGGCCATTTCAGTCCCCGGATCCTTCTTCTACGCAGCCATGATGTTGTAATTGATGCAGTGTGTGGTCTGGCATTGTCATGTTGGAAAATGCAAGGTCTTCCCTGAAAGAGACGACGTCTGGATGGGAGCATATGTTGTTCTAGAACTTGGATATCCCTTTCAGCATTGATGGTGCCTTTCCAGATGTGTAAGCTGCCCATGCCACACGCACTCATGAACCCCATCCCATCAGAGATGCAGGCTTCTGAACTGAGCGCTGAGAACAACTTGGGTTGTCCTTGTCCTCTTTAGTCCGGATGACATGGCGTCCCAGTTTTCCAAAAGAACTTCAGATTTTGATTGGTCTGACCACAGAACAGTTTTCCACTTTGCCACAGTCCATTTTAAATGAGCCTTGGCCCAGAGAAAACGCCTGCGCTTCTGGATCATGTTTAGATATGGCTTCTTTTTTGACCTATAGAGTTTTAGCGGCAGCGGCGAATGGCACAGTGGATTGTGTTCACGACAATGTTTTCTGGAAGTATTCCTGAGCCCATGTTGTGATTTCCATTACAGTAGCATTCCTGTATGTGATGCAGTGCCGTCTAAGGGCCGGAGATCACGGGCATCCAGTATGGTTTTCGGCCTTGACCATACACGCACAGAGATTGTTCCAGATTCTCTGAATCTTTGGATGATATTATGCACTGTAGATGATGATAACTTCAAACTCTTTGCAGTGTTTCTCTGAGAAACTCCTTTCTGATATTGCTCCAGTATGTTTGGCCGCAGCATTGGGGGAATTGGTGATCCTCTGCCCATCTTGACTTCTGAGAGACACTGCCACTCTGAGAGGCTCTTTTTATACCCAATCATGTTGCCGATTGACCTAATAAGTTGCAGATTGGTCCTCCAGCTGTTCCTTATATGTACATTTAACTTTTCCGGCCTCTTATTGCTCCCTGTCCCAACTTTTTGGAATGTGTAGCTCTCATGAAATCCAAAATGAGCCAATATTTGGCATGACATTTCAAAATGTCTCACTTTCAACATTTGATATGTTATCTGTATTCTAATGTGAATAAAATATAAGTTTATGAGATTTGTAAATTATTGCATTCCTTTTTATTCACAATTTGTACAGTGTCCCAACTTTTTTAGAATCGGGTTTGTGTATATATATATATATATATATATATATATATATATATATATATATATATATATATATATATATATATATATATATATATATATATATATATATATATATATATATATATATATATATATATATATATATATATATAAACATATATCATTAAGCGCATTCAATCAGTATTTTTGTCAAAGATTAAATTTTTGTTGTTGTTGTTTGAGGTCTTTTGAAGGTTCTTGTTTTTGACTAGACTTGATTATAATCACATATTATTTATTTCAATATATTTTTATTCCAGATATATAAAATGTTTTACTTTAGAATAAGAAATTAATTTTAAAACAACAACAACAAAAAAGTGCGTTGTCTTCTGAATAAAATATTGAAATTTGAAACTTCCACATCATTGCATTCTTTTTTATTCACAATTTGTACAGTGTCCCAACTTTTTTGGAATCTTGTTTGTACATTAAGAGTTGATTTCAGAGAAAAATTTGATTTATGACATGTATACTTATTAATTTGCCAGTCCAATCATATACAGCTTTGCTTGTCATGTTGAGTGAAAGCCACTGCTGAATAAGATGTTGTTTGTTCTGCCGTGTAACAGCCGCTCACCTGTAAGTCCTTGTCGTGACACTGTTTCTCCAGCACCAGCGTTCGCTCTCTCAGCTCGTCCACCGTGTTCTGCAGCTGCTCGTTCTCCTCCAGCATGGCGTTCACGCGTCGCTCCAGTTCCTGCTTACGCTCCGACAACATCTTTATCTGCCCAACCAGACGGGGGAAAACACCAGGTCACAGACATCGTCATCATTATACGGCTTTAATCTCTGATTCTGAGCTATTCAGACTGCAAACTTTAAACATGATGCTTGTCTTAAAGAGCGAAGATCATAATATATCTGAGACTTTATCAGGTTTTCAAGCCAAACTCAAGTGTGTTTTAGTGGATTAGGTTAAACTCTCATGTAGTTTCTGGAATGCCGTGTTGCCAGGCATCATCGGTAGGGAGTCACAAACACCTCCACAGTCAGGAATGTGCACTTGATAACGGGAATATTTCTGTTCACAACAGCCCTGCTGCTCAGAAGTTGTTCTCGAGTATTATTACGGTCTCGCTGGTTTCTCCTGCACGGCTGCAGAAACGATTTTCACACAACAAGTAACACATGAATTCATTGAAATGGAAATGTATTGACATTGAAATAATAAAAAAAAAAATTTAATAGTATCACTTAGTATTTTTGTCTTGTTTTGTGTCCAAATATAAAAAATTCATAAATTAAGATGCATTTACTAGACAAATAAAATGCCAAAATATTATGTCTTGTTTTCCTTAAAACAAGCAAAATAATCTGCCAATGGGGTAAGAAAAATAATCTTCTTTCCGTTTTTATTATTATTATTATTATCATTATTATTATTTTTCTTACCTTATTGGAAGATTATTTTGCTTGCTTTAAGTAAAAACTCACTTAATTTAGATTTTATTTTTCCCCTCAGAAAACAAGACTTAGTTAATGCACCCCACCCCCATACATATATAAATGTATTTTTTTATATTTGGACTGGAAACGAGACAAAAATGCCAAGTAAGAAAAGCCTTTTTGCTGTGTATTTTTATGTCAATTAAAAAAACATACTTCAATAATCTTTGTTTCGTTTACAAGTTTGACATTTTTTCTAGTTTGTAGAAATAATAAAAAAACTTATTATCGTATTATATTAGTTTATATTATTATTTATTATAGTTTTATTATATTAATAATTATTTTTTGAATTAGCTTTTATTTTTATATTCTTAATTTAAAAAGATTTATTGTACATGCTTTTGTAATTTTATTATTAATTAATATTTCTATTTAGCTTTAGTTTATTTCAGTTTTAGTTTATTTTATGTTTTTATTTATTTCCTGTTAATATTTTTAGCACTTCAACTACAACTTATTTCAGTTTATTGCCAAGACAACATTTCAAATTTTTGTTTTTCAACTAATATTTATATTTTATTTTATTTCAGATTTATTTCAACTAACAGAATAGTTTTAGTGAAGGATAATAATCCTGATGTGGGTTATTAACCCAATTATTAATAACCCTAATGAGAATCACCGTTGCGAATTATGAGGATTTAAACACCCAGCTGCATTACAGTAATGAGAAATTGGAGAGGAGAGTGTTTAATTGTCTTAACAATGTATCTGAACGGTTCAAAAATAGGTTTCATTTACTCTCGTTTGTTTCTTTTATGGTTAAATTTGATCATGGACGTGATACGATTTCATGAGAACCTGAAAAAAGAGTTTTCCGTCCTGATTTGTGTGTGCAGCGCATGAAACAAACATGAGCGGAAGTTTTGGTGTCTCTCCCTGATGTTATGACCTAGATCTGCTAACCTAGTTCAGCACCAGCGCTGAGGGATTCTGTGTGATTAACCGGATCCCACACCTGGACATTTAATGCACACTTCTGCTTATCTTCCAACTTTCATTTTGAATCAGCCGAACTAGACAGTGGCACTGGTATATTTATGTCCCGGTCATGCGATTGGAATAGATGCTCATTTCTCACTGTCTGGCACTGGCTGCAGTTTCGGGAACACCCAGACATTGCAGCATTTGCTCTTAAAATAGAACAGAAGTTTTCCTCTCTCGACACACACTTCACATGGGAGAGTCACTACTCAAGAGCCTTCAGTAGCTTCAGTGATCCATTGATGCAAGACTAGATGGTGCCATGCTTTCATGGGGTTTACGCCAAATTCTGACCCTAACATCTGAATGTCACAGCAGAAATCCAGACTCATCAGACCTGGCAACGTGTTTTTAAATCTTCTATTGTCCAGTTTTGGAGAGCCCGTGTGAATTGTATCCTCAGTTTGCTGTTCTCAGCTGACAGGAGTGGTGTATATTCTGCTTCAAGGTTGGGTGTGTTGAGCGTTCAGGGATGCTCTTCTGCAGACTTTGGCTGTAGCGAGTGGTTATTTGAGTTACTGTTGCCTTTCTATCAGCTGAACCAGTCTGGTCATTCTCCATTTTCAGCCACAGAACTGCCGCTCACTGGATATTTTCTCCTTTTCAGCCCATTCTCTGTAAACTCTGAGATGGTTGTGTGTGAAAATCCCATTAGATCATCACTGAGACCCCATACATATATAAATGTGTATAGATCCGCTATTAACATTTGATTTTCCTAGTGGTCTGGTGGTAAAATGTTTGTAAACCATCTCAAAGGTTCCGGGTTCTAATCCGCCCTATCGTTTTTTTCTTTATTAAAATCAAACACGTTCATCAGTGATTGTATATCAAGAGCAGGGACACGTTTGTGTGCATTTTGTTTTGTGATTTCACCTGAAAGAATAGAGTCTCTCTCCGCAACAGCATTAAGCGATAGATTGACGCGCTCGTCTGTGTGTGGAGACTGTGTACACGAGCCAAAAGAGAACGTAAACCCCGCCCACTTTGATTTGATTGACCATCTCAATCATTTTGACATGAGGCAGACCAGACCAAAAATGTAACTTTTAAACCTTTTTGTCATCCTGACATACAGAGCTCTGTGTAATGAAGTGCAGCATCAAGATTGGGGGGGACAATTTGGCCATTTCTAATTATCGGAGGGGACATAGACATTGTCCCCCTCAATGTCTATGGTGGTTACGGCCCTGACTTGTAATGTTTGCCGGAATCATAATCATACACAGTTTGTTCGTTGGCCAGAGGAGAACTGGCACCCTGACTGAGCCTGGTTTCTCCCAAGGTTCTCCCTGTCCCCTGATGGAGTTTGGGTTCCGTGCCAACTCTTTTGCCTTTGGCTTGCTTAGTTGGGGACACTAAATATTGAACTATATTACTGATCCGCCCGCATTGACACTAAATGATAACTGAACTGAGCTGGACGATGACATCACTGTTTTCTCCAGAGCGGCTGCCGAATCAAATTCTGTTGCATTATTTTCCTGTTATCCCTGTGAAGATGCTTTGAAACAATTGGCATTGTAAAAAGCGCTTTATAAATAAAGGTGACTTGACTTGACTATTAGTATAATATTATACAGACACTTGATAGTTAATCTTATTAGATCATTAATTGCATTTGATAGATTTTACTTAAAAAAAAAAAAAAAAACATTTGTAATGGGTTTGTTAAAGGTGTTTTTATGCATGTTTGGCCTGAGTTTTGACCAACGGCGTGTGGAGTTTCGAACACTTCAAAACAGTGAATCATTTTCCGAAGTAATTTGTTCAATTGATTTGAAGCTTTCACCTTTCTTCCTCATTCTCATGCTCAGTTTGAACTTCAGCAGAGGTTTGACCATGGCTGCATCTGAAATCACTATATAGTAGGTGAAAGACAGTATGTGACGAGTAGTATGAATTCACAGTACTCATAAAAAGAGTTAGGCAAAAAGTATCCGGATGACTTGCATCTTCCGGTGGGATTCTGAAGTGTGTATACGACGGACACTTTATCAGGTCACATGATCATGACAACATGGCGTATATAGGACGTCCATATTTCATTCATACTACACATGGTCGTGATGTAATTACATATTCAAAATAAGTACCTACTCAAGACAGTATGCAATTTCGGACGCAGCGCATGCCTAAATGCATTGAGTTGCTGCCATGTGATTGGCTGGTTGGATATTTGCGTTAACGAGCAGTTGAACAGCTGTACCTAATAAAGTGGCTGGTGAGTGTACATCTAACTTCTATACTGAGTGCTGCGCTGTCTCTCGTTCACTAATTCATCTCTGCTTGTTTCTACTGTAGTGATCAGAGAGAGATGGAGGGAGAGCTCAACTGATCCGGTCAATCAGCTCAGGTCTGACGGACAGCTCGTCCCTGAGTCAACCACTAATCATGGACTAATGACCCTCCGTGAGTAAACCGACACTTCGTCTCAGTACAGTTCTGAGTAAAACTGTGGCGGTACCATAAATCAGTGATTATGGTATTTTGATGTACAGCGTGGTCCACATTTTATTTTATTTTTTACTTAAAAATTCCACATTTAATTCAGTGCGTTGCTTGTCGTTTCTTTGGTAATTATTTGTGAAATATATTTGCAATTTCTAAATGAAAATTGTTTCAAAGTAAATACATTTTTAAAACCTTTATATCGGATCAAAATACAGTTGACTATGTGAAGAGACAACATGGTTTACACATGCATACAAAACCAGACATGCATTAGATGTGGATGTACCGGTATTTAATTATTTTCTAAAAGGCCTATATTCTTCCCTCTTTTAGCATTTATTAATGAGCTTGCACTGTAGCAAATAAAAACGCTCTCCTATACCAACAGTAGGGTACAACAGGACTAAAGGCGCACTGGGCTAAAGCCTCCTCTGATTGTATTCTCCTCTAAACCATTAGATGGCACAAACTTCCTCAGCACTTTCCTAAACATCCGCTTTTCAGGATGCACGTGGGAAATGTGTCTGATCCGCTCTCCTATACCAACAGTAGGGTACAACAGGACTAAAGGCGCACTGGGCTAAAGCCTCCTCTGATTGTATTCTCCTCTAAACCATTAGATGGCACAAACTTCCCTCAGCACTTTCCTAAACATCCGCTTTTCAGGATGCACGTGGAAATGTGTCTGATCCGCTCTCCTATACCAACAGTAGGGTACAACAGGACTAAAGGCGCACTGGGCTAAAGCCTCCTCTGATTGTATTCTCCTCTAAACCATTAGATGACACAAACTCGCCTCAGCACTTTCCTAAACATCCGCTTTTCAGGATGCACGTGGAAATGTGTCTGATCCGTGACGTGATCGCGGGCAGCAGCGCAAAGATGATCCTGCGCTCATTGGATCTAATATTTGATGTCTTTCTAAGTGTTGTAGATTTAAGAAGCAAATGAGAATCGCTAACATTATTGACTGTATTTTGAAACAAACATCGTCTTAATGATTTTCAGTTTTGTTCAAAGTAATTAAAACAACAGTTTTTCAATAACAGAAGAATATTATAAAGTATGGTATTTGGGGTAAAAGCGCCGTTTCGGTCGGGGTAAAAGACACAGCGGCTGACTTTTCCATTGACATGACATTTAAATATCATATATTAAACTGGGTGTCCACCTTAATAGAGATAATAACCATATTTATAATGAAATCATATTTACAAATATGATATTAATCATATCATATAATCAAATATTGTTTATTGATATTACTGTAAATCTATATTAAATTATTATGGGATATCCAATGCTTTCAGAATCTTTACTTTTTAAAATTATTTTGTTTCTGTATTTTTAAAACACATTTTAATGACAGCATATTTACTGAGCAAAAATGAATTCTTTTATTTATCAAAATAAACAGAAACTAGCACAAACTTTGCTAAAGTGATTGTTTTGAACAAGTATGAAGTTAGACATTATTAAAAACGTTATTTTAGCTGCAGTGTTTGTATCAATACTGTGTGCCTTTTGCCCCGTGTGTCTGTCATTATACATTTATACGATTTTTAAACAAAATATACTAGCTTTATGATTTATATTCACACAAACTCTGTTGCTCCATAAAAGTTCAATACAAACATATACAGTTGAGGTCAGAATTATTATCCCCCTTGGTAAATATGAGCAAAGATGGCTGTGAAAATAAATCTGCATTGTTTATCCTTTTGAGCTTTCATTCCAAAGATTTGCAAAAATCTAAATGAAAGTAAAAGAATTGAACGTGGGGGTTGGGAATCACATTATGAAATAAATGCTTTTAATAAATGCCACAATTATTGGCACCCCTAGAATTATGAAGTATATTCCCATTCATTTTTAATTGTCAATTCAGTGACTGTCAACACTCCCGTTTTTTGCCGGGAGTCTCCCGTATTTCACACCCATCTCTCGCCCCCCTCCCGTTTTGTTATTTCTCCCGGGAATCTCCCATCATTTTGTATGACCCAAACCTCGTTATATGAATAATCACATCAATATATTATTCCAAGGTTGTACAGTTGCCAGCTCTTGTATGAAACGCCTGTGAAACACACGACGCACAGAAAGTTCTCTTTCATGCTTTAACTAACAATTATGCCAAAATGCCACAAGAAGCAGCCTTAAATAACTTAAATAACGTCTTAAATGAACGTAAAGAGGTGTGAGAATATGAGACGCTAAAGCCGGGCGTACGCGGCGAGATTTTTGCTGCCGGACAAGCTCGCAGACGTTTTTTTTCTTTAGGGAAAATCGCGTGGACATCGTGGATGCTCGTATGGTCACGGCTCGCAACATGTGAGAGGAATTACGAGACGAGCCGAGCACGTTACGAGCACCTCCCGACGTCACGACGTCACGAAAATTCGGGGAGTCGCCCTGATTTTCACCAGCATATGGCTGTCCCCTGTTGCCAAATCATGCACAACCATGTCACATCTAGATCTATGAGTATTTTTAGGCTATATCTCAGTGGCTGCAACTGTACACTCAGACACACACACACACGCGCCCTCTCTCTCTCTGGTTGTTTCTGTTGAAAGGAATGGCTGCTGTTCTCTGCTTTTCAACAAATCATTTGCACACACATCATTTTTCGTTATTTCTTCTATCTGAAGCTATAGCAGCAACATCGAAAGCTCCAGTCTCTGTGTTTAGCGCAAAAGTTTGTGTGATTGCCGCTGGCTCGCCGTGCAATACAGTCGTGCCGTGTACCAGCTGCTTTGATGCGATTATCAAGTTAACCGACTCGTAGCGTGTGCAATATCTCACAAGCTCCCGAGTGTCCGAATTCACAGAGTGTACGCCCGGCTTAAGATCCGCTTCATGTGCGACAGCGGAAGATCTTAAAGTGACAGTAACCATTTATGATTACATTAATGTAAAGAACAAAAGCAATTACTCACTAAATACGCACTGCTCTTGACTAAATAACTTTTGCAGCTTTAATAAGAATTAATCTATATATAATTTATAATCCCGCTCAGAAGTCTCCCGGATTTTGACAGGTATGGTGACTAGGAAATTGTCCAGCTATGACTTCTTGTTCCACAGGAGTATAAATATGAGGCCACATTCCCTTAATCATCATCACAATGAGTAAAACCACAGAATATAGTTTGTTGAGCTTCACAAAATAGAAAGTGGCTGTAAGAAAACCAGTATCTATAATATAGAGCTAAAGCATTGAAAATCCTCATTTCCACCATCAGGGCAATCATTAAGAAGGACCATCATACTCTGGGAGTAGTGAAAAGCACATTTTTTCTTAATGTGACTTTAGCCCCGTTGTACCCTCATTAGTCCTGCATTAGTTCCTGTATAGTTACCCGTTAATGATGGGACATTATTCTAAAGTGTTACCCCTCCGCCCATAGTTGGCTAACGATGCTCTTGGGAAACTTCACTGAGCTTGTTGCAATGCATTCTGGGATGGCTTTCTCTATGAAAGACAAAAATTGCAAAATTGATATAAAATGCTATCTTGGTCGGCAGATCGCTAGGTTCTGAAACAGAGCTAATCTACAGATCCACGTTTTCTCGCGTAATACAGTTTCATCAGTTCAGATTTGAGATAGTTGTTCTGAATAGACCAGCGTCCATTGATGACGGCCTGTGAAACTCACGCTGGCATTGTTTGTCCTGCGCTGTCACATCAAAGACTCCAGGAGCCAATTACACGGCCGTCTTTCAAAGATGAGTTAGTGAGAAGACTCGCATTCACTTGAAGCTCTGACATAAAGCATTCAGGATGTGATCGCACAATGAGCTCACATCACAGAAGACACACATCCAGAATGAACATGCAGAAGAGAGGAAGCGGTTCATGAGCACTTACTTCAAGCCCTTGCTGTTTAGTGCATGATACAAATAATCATTTGAGGAAGGAAAACAGAGGAAAGCAGGTTTTGAGATGTATATCATGGATATTCTCTGTAAATAAATATGATCCAGATCCCATAATGCCTCACCTCGGCCTGTAGGGTCTCAAGGCGCGTCATGTGCTGGTTGGTGGAGATGCTTTTCTCTTTGAAATCATCCCGTAAAGAATGAACCTGAGTAGACAACTGTTTCTCCACCTCGGCGGCCTGTGGACACAAACAGAGGAACTTATGTTAGCTTCCCATAGACGTCTAGTCTATATAGGCTACTGTGCAGAAACAAATGGCCTGTATGCGCTGCGTACCAGGACATTTGCCCAAATGTGCAGTACACAAACACTGGATGAATTTGGAAAAGTATATTTTACTGCGACTTTGCAGCCAGTTTGTGAGATACTGTATCCCACAATGCAATGACGTTTTATTTCAGGGGTCTTTTATAATTGGGATGATCGTTCTATGATCGTTTGGATTATTTATTATTATTGTTGTTATTGTTATTATTATATATATTTTATTTATTTATTTGAACAAAATCAGGTTTACAAGGTACCTGGCTGATACTATGGCTGACCATTTTTATTATTATTACTATTTAATTAAATTTTTTTTATTTCATTTCATTATTTTATTACATTTTTTTACAAACCGTACATACCTAGCTGATACTATGACCATTTTAGTAATTAATTTCAACTATTTTGTTTAGTTTTATTTATTTAGTTATTTATTTATTTTATTTTATTTTACAAACTTTACAAGGTACCCAGCTGATATTTTGAGCCAGTGGACACAACTATTTATTTTAGGGCTGTCAAAATTAACATGTTAATAATGCATTAACGCAAATTCATTTTAACGGCACTAATTTTATTAACGCAGCGCGCATTTTCTGTTTGATCCGTGGCCTAGCCCGTAGTTGGAGAAATGGAGAGCAGCCATGGACGTAAAGGATGCAGCAGCAAACAGAAATAGGGAAAGAAAAGGGCTAACATTAACATTCTGAAACAAGTGACGTTATATACACTCTAAAAAAATGCTGGATTGGGTTGGGTTGTTTTAACCCAGCGACTGGGTTGTTTTAAGCAAACATTTAACCCAACCACTGGGTTAAAACAACCCATTTACTGGGTTAAAACAACACAATCGATGGGTTAGTCCATTTTCAAACCAACTTGGGTTGTTTTTAACCCAGCATTTTTTAGAGTGTAGCCTACATAAGCATAAGCTTTATATTCATTCCAAAAGCTATTGTTTTTATAATTATTTTGAATTTAGTGCTATTATGCACAGCTGAGTAAATGACATTTGGGTTTACTGTAGGCTATGTGTGCCGGATGAAGGGGGCTTTCTGTTGCATGCTTGCAAAGGGACTCTGAGGAGGTGCGAATACACTGCAAGCTCGCTCTCGCTCGTATCCGAGGTCGCTCATTAACACCATCACCACTTACACATGTTTTGTTGGACTAAATACATTGCAATCGGCTAAAATGAATGCGTAGGTTACTTTTCTGAACAAGAGCGCTCCCGAGTACTCAGAGCAGCTCCTCTCGGGTAGGCTCGAGTGTGGTACCCTGGTGCGCTCCCGGTCTAGTCTTCATGCTCTTTTGCATATGGTTTCACTAATAATAAATCATGCATATTTGTCCATACCCATGTTGATTAGAGTATTAAAAACTTGAAAAGTATTCATTTAAGGTACATTTAGAACTGATTAAAATGTGCAATTAAGTTGTGATTAATCGCGAGTTAACTCGTGACAATGTGATTTAATCGCGATTTAAATATTTTAATCGATTGACAGCCCTAATTTATTTTTATATTTTTTTTGGCAAATCAGGTTTACAAGGAACCAGGCTGATACTATGACCATTTTTAGTAATTAATTATATAAAATTTATTATTTTATATATTTTTATATATTATTTTGTTTATTATAATTTTATTTTAAATAAATGTAATTAATTAAATGAAATACATTTTATTTTATTTCATTATTTAATTTCATTATTTGATATATTTTTTTATTTCATTTAATTTCATTATTTTCATTTTATTTTCATATTTTCATTATTTTATTTTTCACTTTTTCTTTTTTTTTTACAAACCTTACATACCCAGCTGATACTATGACCATTTTTAGTAATTAAGCCACTGTATTTAACAATTTGTTTATTATTTTATTTTATTCAAAATCAGGTTTACAAGATACTATGGGTGTTTTTAGCCACTGGATTAGCTGAAGTTTGCCAGGTTAATGGCATTAAGTTAAGTTTGTTTGAAGAAATTGGTATCATGTTAAATAGATATTGTTTGATGACCAGCTGAGAGTTGAAGAGTTGATTTTTATCTTCATAATGTTAGCACATACTTTCCTAACAGTAAGCCAGCTAGCATTATATTATTTCATACAGAAGTGTATTAAAAGAAAAACGAAGCCTGTTGCTGCCCTAATAATCTGAGCATGAGTCATATTACAGCGAAACCCCCCCACACACACACACGCCCCCAGACTCACACCCACACGCACTCATTGATCACACTTGGCATTTTGGAGCGTCTGTAGAACATTCCACCAGAGATCCTGGTGTTTTTCCGAGCCGATTGGACGGCTGCGATCAGGCCACTGCAGCTGTGAGAAACACTCATTACCATCAGCGAGGCTGCAGTCGCTAAACTGACTCACATCATCTGTGACTGTCACCATGGCAACGCACGAGTCCTGACTACGTACAAAAACAACAACGACACTCACGTCCTGCTGCAATATCTCGCACTGATCCCGTTTGTATCTGGAGTTCTGTCAGATTATGCACAGGATCCAGTAACCTGCTGTACACTGTGATTTAACTATAACCTATAGGGGGCCGTTCACACTGAATTTTCCATTGTTTTCCATTGTTTTTCTATGTAACATGCGCTAGATGGACGTCTTTCACCATTGTGACAGTCAAAACACGTGTTAAAAGAAGTTCAGCTTTTCTTTTCATATGCCATATATGGTCACATGCAACATTCAGGTTCCGGGTTCCATTCATTTTCTCCATAAGGAAATAGATTTTTAACGATAACTTACAAACCTTTAAAGATAGACCCACTGTGAGCTACGAGGTTGTTAGTCGATATTTGCTACTGCTGAAGCTGTCAGCTTGCATTGGTTCTGCTTATTTTTTTAAATAATCGTATTTAACAGAGGAATTCCTGTTGAAAAATTACATTACCCATAATGCTGTACAGAAAATTACACCAATCAGACTCCAAAAGATCTCTTTAGCTCCGCCCACACCCAACTCCCACATAATCTAGTCGATCTCCCAATGCTCTCAAAATACTCAAATGTTTGTGTATGTGTGTGTGTGTGTATATATATATATATATATATATATATATATATATATATATATTTATAAAAAATGTAAAATATATTGTTTTTATACATAATATACATTATGAAATACATATATATACATATTATATATATATATATATATATATATATATATATATATACATATATACATAATTAATGTTCGTAAATGCAGTTTTATAGTTCGATTATGCTGTTCGCAGTGCCTCATGGGATTGTAGTTCTTTCCTTCATTGAAGCCGTTGTACCTTTTGTCTTTTTGTCCAATATTTGTCCAAAACTTTTTTGCTTCAAATCAAAGTTTGTAGTGTTATTCTTCTCGCAGCTGATTAGCTTGGTTCATGGCCTATAAGCAAAACTATTTTAAAAAATGAATGAAATTAAAAACTTCCGGAACCAGGGCTGCTGAAAAAGGGGGTGGGCACTGTTGCATGGCTTTCTGGAATACTTGATTCTGATTGGGCAATCAAGGTTACATATTTTTGAATGATAACTGTATAATTGATCGTTGACAGCTGATTTCATGCTGTGCATTATTTAGTGAAATAATTAAATCATGCCCTCATTTACTTTGATTTGTAAGTAGCTGTGCAATGAGTGACTTTGATCATGGTATTCTTTGGACTAAACAGCTTGTCACGCGTCAGTATCCTTAAAAGGACAAATTTATACCTTATATCCCCCAAAAGATTTGGAATAGTACCCATTACTAATATGCACCTTTTAGGGGTAGATATGGTATAAAGTTGTCCCTTTTAAAGGTGCAGTAGGCGATTTCTGAGAAACACTAGGTGTGTTTACATGGAGCATTTTCATTCCGATTGGAATTTTAAACCGACTGGAATCAGAATACAATGCTCCAAGTAAACACCCCAAACTGATGAAATGTCATTCGGATAGGACATGTAAACACTTCATTTCATGTGCAGTAACGCCGAAACAGCATAATGATGTATGACGCACAAAATTAACTGATTGTTGAATGTAATAAATGACTATCGTGTCAATCTAAAAGTCTCTTTCCACTCATCGTCTGTGAAATGGAGCAGGGCAACGTTGTCCCACCTGTGCTTGCTTTGGACTCTGATACACAGATGGCTTGTTTTGAGCGCAGGAAGGGGCGTTTTTAATGCTTGATAAATATAAGCATTATGACACATAATCGCCTTCTCCTAATTAGGACGCTAAATGCTTTCTAAAACAAAGAAAAAGAGGATGGTTAGTATACAACAATTGTTAAGTGTGAAATGTCCTAAGTTATAGATTCTTAGATATTTATTCACTGATTTATTTTTTCATTCTGAGTCTTGTTTTTTCCTGGCTGGAGGAATCTCCTGATAAAAGCGTTTTTCTGAAATAATAGCTCAGCTATTTTGAGAACAAAGAGGAAACGTCACCCATCTTGACCTTGGATTCAACTTTCTGTTGGCACAGATAAAGACTTGAGACAGATAAAGAAATGTTGAGCAGGTTTTCACTTGTACAGTCCTTTGACTTATATCAGATTGCTGAACTTCTCATTAGTTTGATATCATTTAAGCCAGAAAAGTCATCAAGAATACTTTATTGCTCTGCTGATTCATGAAATGACGGAGAAGCATGTGGGAATTTGAGGTAGTTGAAGTATGGTTATCTGTACTTACTCTAATGACAGCAATGCTTTTTTTAGTATTTTTTAGTGCTTTTTTAGTTATTTATTCTCATATATACATATACATACACACACTCACCTAAAGGATTATTAGGAACACCTGTTCAATTTCTCATTAATGCAATTATCTAATCAACCAATCACATGGCAGTTGCTTCAATGCATTTAGGGGTGTGGTCCTGGTCAAGACAATCTCCTGAACTCCAAACTGAATGTCAGAATGGGAAAGAAAGGTGATTTAAGCCATTTTGAGAGTGGCATGGTTGTTGGTGCCAGACGGGCCGGTCTGAGTATTTCACAATCTGCTCAGTTACTGGGATTTTCACGCACAACCATTTCTAGGGTTTACAAAGAATGGTGTGAAAAGGGAAAAACGTCCAGTATGCGGCAGTCCTGTGGGCGAAAATGCCTTGTTGATGCTAGAGGTCAGAGGAGAATGGGCCGACTGATTCAAGCTCATAGAAGAGCAACTTTGACTGAAATAACCACTCGTTACAACCGAGGTATGCAGCAAAGCATTTGTGAAGCCACAACACGCACAACCTTGAGGCGGATGGGCTACAACAGCAGAAGACCCCACCGGGTACCACTCATCTCCACTACAAATAGGAAAAAGAGGCTACAATTTGCACAAGCTCACCAAAATTGGACAGTTGAAGACTGGAAAAATGTTGCCTGGTCTGATGAGTCTCGATTTCTGTTGAGACATTCAGATGGTAGAGTCAGAATTTGGCGTAAACAGAATGAGAACACGGATCCATCATGCCTTGTTACCACTGTGCAGGCTGGTGGTGGTGGTGTAATGGTGTGGGGGATGTTTTCTTGGCACACTTTAGGCCCCTTAGTGCCAATTGGGCATCGTTTAAATGCCACGGCCTACCTGAGCATTGTTTCTGACCATGTCCATCCCTTTATGACCACCATGTACCCATTCTCTGATGGCTACTTCCAGCAGGATAATGCACCATGTCACAAAGCTCGAATCATTTCAAATTGGTTTCTTGAACATGACAATGAGTTCACTGTACTAAAATGGCCCCATAGTCACCAGATCTCAACCCAATAGAGCATCTTTGGGATGTGGTGGAACAGGAGCTTGTGCCCTGGATGTGCATCCCACAAATCTCAATCAACTGCAAGATGCTATCCAATCAATATGGGCCAACATTTCTAAAGAATGCTTTCAGCACCTTGTTGAATCAATGCCACGTAGAATTAAGGCAGTTCTGAAGGCGAAAGGGGGTCAAACACAGTATTAGTATGTGCTCCTAAAAATCCTTTAGGTGAGTGTATATAATAATTTGTATTCCTATTTTGAATTAGCCTTTTATATTTTCAGTTTAGTAAAATTTTTAGTCATTTTTAATGTTGGCAAATATTATTATTTAGGTTTAATAAATTTTTATTTGAGTTTTAGTTTATTTCCAGTTAGTTATTTTAGTGCTTCAACTTATTTCAGTTAGTTGCCAAAGCAACATTTGTAGATTTTTTTTTTCAGCTTTATTTTAATTAACAGAAATGTTTCTAATAGTTTTAGTTAACTCTGCTTGAAAGGCACAACCCGTCTTTTGAGAAGAGTTTATAGTATAGACTTTATAGTCTTGACTGAAATAAACATCTGCTGGTTTGTTTAAACAGGAAGAGCATGTATCCAAATCGTATGTATCTTCCTGTTTACCTTTACAAGTTTAGTGATTTGATTTTTTTTTCAAGCTTGCATTAAAGGGGTCATGAACTCAGAAATCAAAATTCCCTTGATCTTTTTGACATATAAGAGGTCATCGTACTATAAAAACATCCTGTAAGTTTCAGTTTCAACTTTCTCATTAGTCTAAAAACAGCTTATATTCAACCCAATCTGCTAAAACAACAGGATGTGGAATGTGCCACTTTATTACGTAATAGTGTAGCTAAACACCGCCTTCATGAAATCATGCACTTCATGACCCCTTTAAACTGAGACAAAAGTGATTGCTCTGGAGACTTAACTGAGTTTACAGTTATATCCATTAACACAGTTTGTCCTTAAAAACAGACATAAATAAGACACAATTATCATATTTAATAGAGATGTAAAATGAATGTGAAGCAGCTCAGATCATTCAGTCTAAAAGATGCTGATGAGAAATTTTTGAATTAAAGGAACAGTTCACCCAAAAATTTAAATTTCCTCATTACTTGCCCTCATGTTGGTCCAAACCTGTATGAGTTTCTTTCTTCTGTTGAACACAAAGGGAGATATTTTAAAGAAATGTTGGTAACCAGACGGTACCCAGTTGACGGTACCCATTGACTTCCCTAGTGTTTTTTTTTCCTAGTCAAAAAAGTCAAAGTCAGCTTTATTGTCAATTCTGCCATACGTACAGTACATACATACAGAGAATTGAAATTCTATGACTCTCAGACCCTAGGTGCCTAACAACAACAAAACAATAACAATAACAACAAAAGTTTAACAGTAACAACAACAGAAGAAAGATTAAAAAAAGATGGATAAAGTGAATTATAGAGGTAAAGTGGCGATGGCAAATAGTGCAAACAATAGTGCAATTTCAGATTTAAGTCAGTGCAGGTATAAAATAAAATTATAAGCGTGTGTGCAAAAAATTTTTTTAATTTAATTTCTATTAAATCCTACTATGGCAGTCAATGGGTGCCATCAACTGTCTGGTTCCCAACAAAATATCTTCTTTTGTGTTCAGCAGAAGAAAGAACCTCATACAGGTTTGGACCAACATTTTCATTTGTGGGTGAACTATCCCTTTAACATTAAAATCTATGACTTTTTGATTGCAGACTAGTGTTTTCCCCAGGACTAAAATCTGAGAAGCAAGAGATTTAATTTAACATCTCTGCTGAATCTTAATTGTGATTTTTCTTTCCCACAGGATCTAACATCATTCATGATGGCATTTAAAACCAAAGTGTAATTACATTTGCATCACCTTCACGAATGATAGTCAAATCAAAGAGCCATTAGTCATTTCGGTGGCTGTCCATTCAACAGTGTGATGGAGTCTGATCAAACGCTGATGGATGTGGGCGGAGCTCAAGGAGGGAAGCACTCGCAGATCGACATGACCCACGGCACTTGTCGGACGTTTGTATTGAGCCGCAGGCGCGTCACATGGCATGCTGTGAGGTTGCATGTTCTTTTCTGACTGTGGATCTGGCTCTTATGTTCATTTCTGCCTCATTTACACAACAAAGAGCATTACTAAAGGAACCCCTTTTTACAGTTTTTACAGTCTTATTCTTTGTATCTAAGGTTGATGCACATTGTTGGGGTCGGAAGGGGGGAATCACGTTCCCATGGTAACATGTGGAATTGAACATAACACTTGGGGTTGCCATAGCAATATGTGGGAATAGTGATCGGAGATGCTGAGACATCCCTTAGTCATATTGTCAGAGGAGGAAACCTGTGACATTGCTGCAGTATAAACTGGAGACACTCAAATGAAATGTCAGCCTGCTGGACAGTTCACATGCTGAATCAGGGGCTTTTATGTACCTGTGGCAACAGCAATATGTTGTTTTTTGTAAATATCTAGTGTTGTCTAAGCATTACTGCTGATAGTGATGTGATCAAGTCTCTGACACTAAGGCCAAATCCCAATTCTATTTATACCCCTTCCCCTTGCGGTAAGAGTGAAAATATTTCCCTAAGAAATGGGACACCACAACTACACCGTTACACGTCATCATACGTCATCACTAGCTCCCGTCAAAGGAGATGCACCAATGTTGTTTTGCTTTTTTTCACTAGAACATGACCGTAAATGTTTGGGGTTTTTTTTACATTTTGAACCTGTTTTAATTACTCCATTTTAATTACATTTTAAGACTCAAAAACATGTCTAATTTATTGAATTAAAACAACAACAATTTATTATTTCATTATTATTATTTTTTTATTTTGCCCAGAAATTGTGTGATGTATATAAAGCATTTTGTGGCAATCAAATGTAGGCATAAAACATTAATTTAATTTATCTTTTAATCATATCAAATTAAACATTATTTGTAAAACTATGTGCTGCACAACAGCTTTACTGTTAAAATTAAAACATTGAAGAAAATTTTTTATTATTCCTTAAAAAGTTTTAAGTTTTAATAGTAATTTATTAATAGTAGTAGTAGTAGTGTTACTTTGAGACGTAGCTCAATTCTACTGTACAACTGTAATATATTTCTGTTACAATTTCAAGTTAAATCGAACTTTTATTTTGACGGTTGCCGTGAAGACCTTTTGAGTTTGTGTTTATGATATTTGACAATAGTTTTATCACATGAAACGGTAAAATGCTGATGAAGTGACTCTCAGAGCGGCTCTGGAGGTGAAGTTCATGCATTTATGTCGTCATATAGAGGCTGAAAACACCACGAGAATCATGCGTGCTTGTGCTTTGTGTGTGTGTGGGAAATGAAACCATTCATTCACACAGAGGCATGCAGGGTTCATATTTAAATAGTCTTCTTGCGGTTTAATATTCACAGACACTAGTCCATATCACGTTTTGATTTACGTGTACTGACCTGCTTTTTATTAATTTTTAACAAATTCCGTTAAATTTTGCGTTACACAGTAAATTCTGAATGGAGTCTGTACATGTATTCCGCATCGTGGAAATCATCGTGGGCCCTACATGTTGCCGGTGTATGCAGGGAAATTTCTCATACCCCTTCATTTGAGTGGGGTCCCAAAAAATCTTCGTTTGAAGTGCTATCTGGCCCTTCCCCCTACCCCTACCCCTCCAACCAAAGGAGAATCGTGAGTGTAGGGTTAAGGGGAAGAAATGGGATTGGGCCTAAGTATTAGTATTGTGCATTATCCTCTGCTTTGCTTTGTCCTGCATTGTCCTTTTCACACTAGACAGGAAGAAACCACCTAGCAACCACCCAGAACAACCTAGCAACTCCATAGCAACACCATGGCAACACCCCAGCATCATGGCAGTGAGTTTTGCATTACTCAAAAATCTAGTTTACTGCAGTTATAATTGGTTCTTGACTCGACTCAGTATTATACGTCTCAGCAGGGTTAACCGTAGAGATTGTATCAGCGCTCCTGCTGTCTGACCCCACAACCTGTTACCGATGTTACGTTGCCATTCATTTCCAATGCAGCCTCCAGTGAACATATAATCAATGGGATCATTTATAAAATCACCCCATCTTGATAATGAAATGTAGGTCTATTTTGTTCAGTGTTTTGTTCATCTCCCCCCTCACCCTCCCTCTCTCTCTAAACCTTTGTAATGTAATTAGTGAAATGCGTCTCACTGATCAGATTAGGCTGCTGGGGTTCTGGCTTTTTTGACAACCCCCTGCTTCCAGGACTGGCAGACAGACGTGTGTGTGTGTGTGTGTGTGTGTGTGTGTGTGTGTGTGTGTGTGTGTGTGTGTGTGTGCGTGCGTGCGTGCGTGCGTGCGCAACAGAAAGCATCTGTCCAACACAACACAATATGTTCAGTACATTAGCTAAACATTTATGCTGTCTGTATTAGCTAGGCTTTACCTACTTGTTAAGCTCTACTTCATTATCTAGAGAAGTTGTCACTGTCCCTTCAGAAGAAAAGATTGTATTTATATGTCAACTGTGTCTCAGAGATGTTTCAGTAACATTTTACAATAAGGTCCATTAGTTAACATGAGTTATTGCATTAACTAACAATGAGCAATACATTTGTTACAGTGTTTATTGATCTATACAACTGTTCATTGTTAGTTCATGTCAGCTCAGGTCCATTAAATAATATTAACAGATATAGCATTTGAATTTAAATATGCTTTTGTAAATGTTGAAATAAACAATTAAGATTAATAAATAATTTGGAAGTATGTTTCATTGTTAGTTCATGTTAACTAATGTAGTTATTAATGTTAACAAATGGAACCATATTTAGGGCCCGAGCACTGATGGTGTGAGGACCCTATTGGAATTGCTCAGCCTATTATTCTTCTCCCAAATGAATCGCTTTTTTGAGGGCCTAAACATCCTCGGAAACTCATGAAACTTTGCACACGTGTCAGAAGTGGTGTAAATTTATGTCTGACATGGGTTTCAGAATCAGGTGTGGCAAAATGGCTTGATAGCGCCACCAACAAAATTTCAATTAAGCGCCGTTCACGCTACATTTTACGTACAAATATGAAATTCGGTACACACGTGTAACAGCCCAATACCTACAAAAAAGTCTATTGGTGCAAAATCTGAAAACCAACAGGAAATGAGGTATTTAGAATTTTCTCTGCAAAATGTTTGCAGTTTTTGCCATTTCCAGACGTCGTACTTTAATGAACTCCTCCTAGAGATTTAATCAGATCAACATCATATTTGCACAGTCTAATCTAAAGGCCTTTGTGACGTTACATTGCGAAGATCTTGAGTTACATTGCGAAGATCAGGAATACAATGTCCGATCTGCCCCAGACTTCACATGTTTGATAATAGTCCTGGCCTGACGACATCTACATGCCAATATTCAGTTATAGTCAAAGCACCACCTGCTGGCAGAAGGAAGTGTGGCACATCAAAATGACTTTGCTGTATTTCTCCAATTTTTACCCGCTTAAATGCATCTCGCTCACTATATTGGCTGTTTTGCTGAGGCCACCGGGTGGAGGTGGCCCTGGGGCCGAGGGCTCTTTCATCGCTGCTCGCAGCTTTAATTTAAAGTGTTATCTAAACGTTCCTTGAGATAAATAATTAAAATTGCAATTGTTGCATACAATAAAAGCATAGAGCTATATTGAGAAACTCTTCTTTCTCAGGAGAAACTTCTACTGTAAGAAGCAGGGCCCTCATTTATCAATGGTCCGTACGCACAGATTTGTGAGTAATGCATGCGTAAGAACAGTTTCACGCAAAGTGTGGGATCTACCAACTTTACGTAGAAATGTGTGTAAATATAAGCACACCTCTGAGCATGCTTACGCAGATAATCTAGTGGTAAAATAGCAAAACATACACAAAGAAAGCATTTAAGAGTGTCACAGTATGCATTAAGCAATCCACATGTCCTGTGTTTCCTTTAATTATAAAACACTCATTTTATCATTTTTGTAGTTTTAAACACGATGCGTAATTGGTGTCAAACCCTATAAAAGACAGCTGTGACAAATGTTGGATGCAATTATTTCCTTGGCCCCAACCTACATCCAGTTCCCTTACCGAAATCCTCAACAAGCCGAAATAAAATGGGGCTTTCATGCTATCGCCACATTCCCAAACATAATTGGAGCCATAGACTGGACCCACATCGCCATAAAAGCACCATTAACCAATGAATTTAATGATGTAAATGGAAAAGGGTTTCATTCTGTTAACATGCAAATAATTTGTGATGCAAATGAATTGTTGTTAAACATCACTGCGTGACTTTCTCTTCTTTGCTCCCTTTGCCATTATTGTGGTGAGGAAAAAAACACAATCGCATGATTTTTAAAGGGATGTGCTGTCACCATATATGATTCATTGGAGGCGAACGTGAACGAGCATGGTACTTACGGACAAGTGGGATTTATCTACAATGATTGCTTACTTATGTGCGTAAGAACTGTGCGCGCATGTTTGATAAATACAGATTTTCTTGTACTTAGGCACATTCTAAATTTCATACGTAGGACAAAGTATAGAACCTTTTCCATGCACTGTTGATAAATGAGGGCCCAGGAGTTTTCTTAAATAAATCTCAGTGCTGTCTTTGAGAAGCAATCGAGATATTAATGAGATCTCATCCAATCAGGTTGTTCTTGTATATGTAACAGCACACAGTTCTTGCTGTCCTCTCTTGCTCTATACCTAATACTGTCCGTAAAGGAAAGAGGATCTGGATTAAACCCTAATCCCTACCTGAGTTCATCCATGACTCACTCTGCCTTATGTCACTTCCTGTTGCTTGTCCCACAGAAGGAAGGTCATCTGAGTCTGCACTCTGCAGCAATAGATCCATTAGCAGATTTATCAAGCCCATCTAGTTATCTCATATTCAGATCCTCTTTCTTGCTTCAGAGAGCATTACCATCACAGATAACTAGCTGCTGATTTTAATTACTCAAAAAAAAAAAAAAGTGAAAACACCAGGGGAACTAGTAGAAGGTAACCGGCAAACCTTGACCCCTTACTACAAGAAATTTGTTTATATTTTGCTGGAATATACTACTATGTAGTCAAAATTTGGCTAGTTGGTTCTAGTAGTAAGTAGTCTCAATTGACAACCGTTTATAATGTGGTGTATTTTGAGGTATTGGCAGGGTAATCATTGATAACTAAAACCATAATAACATTTGCATTACTTGAAATAACATAAACATTAACTGAAAAAAGAAAATTGTGTACACATCAGTTAAATGGAAGCTTAAGCATGTTAATTCAGGTAAATGGAAGCTTAAGCATGCTTACCTGACATGCAATTTACGCAACACGTTTTAGCTTCCGTAAGAACCAATAAGGTTAATTCTCAAGAACCAATGAGGTTCATTCTCGTGTTACGCAGCACGTTTGAGCTTCAGCGAGAACCAATGAGGTTCATTCTCGTGTTACGCAGCACGTTTGAGCTTCAGCGAGAACCAGTGAGGTTCATTCTCGTGTTACGCAGCACGTTTGAGCTTCAGCGAGAACCAGTGAGGTTCATTCTCGTGTTACGCAGCACGTTTGAGCTTCAGCGAGAACCAATGAGGTTCATTCTCGTGTTACGCAGCACGTTTGAGCTTCAGCGAGAACCAACGAGGTTCATTCTCGTGTTACGCAGCACGTTTGAGCTTCTGTAAGAACCAATGAGGTTCATTCTCGTGTTACGCAGCACGTTTGAGCTTCTGTAAGAACCAATGAGGTTCATTCTCGTGTTACGCAGCACGTTTGAGCTTCTGTAAGAACCAATGAGGTTCGTTCTCGTGTTACGCAGCACGTTTGAGCTTCTGTAAGAACCAATGAGGTTCGTTCTCGTGTTACGCAGCACGTTTGAGCTTCAGTAAGTTCCTTCTCGTTATAGTTATCGTTTGTTTGTTTATTTATTTATTTATTTAACTATTACTAAAATTAACTATAGTTCCTGGTGTAAACATCCCTTTATTCTCTTTTCATTATTTTCTGAGATCATGTTGTGGTTTTGCTGGTGTTATTGCCCTTAGCTGGAAGCTCTTGTGCTGCCAGTCTTGATTAGTTTATCATCATCAATTCTTCTGCCATTATGTGTGACCATTAATAGAACCACATGTGGTAATAACAGGACGTGTGTGTATTGTGTGTGTGTGTCAGAGGGAATGAAATTGACTAGGATTGACAGCATTAAAGCATTAATGAGACCCGAGTGTGAGTGTTATGGACAGCTGCAGTAAATCTGAATGTTAAGAACATTAACATCAGTCTGGCAGGGGAACGCTGGTGTTTAGATACAGGAAGAGATTGTTGTCTGACCTCTGCTGCGTCATTGCCACAACACCACAGCCATCCTGGGGCAAAATCAATGAGACTCAATGACAATTCAAATGCGCCTGTGAACAAGAGCTGCACGAAGAACCTGTCATTACTGAAGCACAAGCTAAACTCAATGTGGCATTTAACCTGCAAATCTCAATTTCCCGCCAAATCAATCAACCCCAGTTTCCCATCATTACTCAGTCACTGATATAAAATGAGTAACCGTAACTTCTCAGAAGGCCATCATTTTAAATTTCATCATGTTTAGAAGTGACTTTAGCCAGACAAATGGGATAATGTAAATCTTGATATCAGATATATATATATATATATATATATATATATATATATATATATATATATATATATATATATATATATATATATATAAATAAATAAATAAATAAATAAATAAATAAAAATGTTATGCAGTAAAATGTTTATATTCTTCATTTGAAGTATTTTTCCTTCATCCAGGCGCACATAACAGTGCAAAGGGAAAGATAACATGGATTTTAATGTCAGTATCAAAGGATATGGTAAGCATTTTTACTCCTTTTAAAATAAATTTGTATTAACTCTAATACTTTATTTTAATATTTTATCCTACCTATGCATGATTATATGGCTAATTACACTGAATTATTTAGATTTAGCATTGTTTTTGCATTGTCTGTAGTACATTTTTGGGTTGAAAATCCACCACCTGAGAATTACTGAACTAGCATAAATATTAAATTTTATTCACATTTTTTTGTGTAATGCTTTTTGCTATACAAATTGTTTAAGCCGTTTTACAGAAAATGCATATTTCAAATATTACAATAAAGAAACCAGGTGATATATGACACATGCAAAACTCACACAATGCATATTACCAAACCGATTTTGTCTGCTGGCCAAAACAAATTTAGATGCAACAGTTGCAAACCTCCAAAACTCGCTAAACAAATCTCAGGAAGGTGAGGGAACACCCTGTGTGCCGCCCGGAGCCATGAAATGTATTCTTAGTGTGCATGTTTTTTTCCACCTGCCTTGGATTTCCAGCCACTATAATCAATATTTCAATTCAAAGAATGAGCAGAATAATAATTCTGGCTTTTTATGAGAACACTGCTTTATTTGTGTGATTTTAGACAGTGATTTACTGTTTTGATTTCCATAAGGAGCCCATTGAACCCTTGAGCCAAATACTTCACCTCTGGATTGGCTCTCTAATTCAGGGGAGACCGGGTATAGTTGTAACACGGGGAGAGTTGTAACATTCCCGGTCTCCCCTACATTTAGTAAACAATTTTATCCAAATCTATTTGGAAAATGAAACCGTTCCTTGTTAGTTCATGTTAACGCAGGTCCATTAAATATTAACAAAGACAACTTTTTGATTTTAATAATATATTAGTAAATGTAGAAATTATCATTAAGATTAATGAATGCTTTAAAGTGCCCCATTATGCTTTTTCGAATATTACCTTTCATGTAGTGGGTAATAAAGCTGTTTGTGAACGTAAAATGTCTGCAAAGTTTCAAAGATCAAAGTGTATGACAAATAAAGTTAGGGTCGAAAAAAGAGTCATCAACAATTCCAGTCTCACTTCCTGTTACTGAAATTGAGATATGGTTATGGTTATGAGATATTTGACCAATCAGAGCAGAGTAGACCAATCACAAATGACTGAGCCATCTGACCAATCAGATCAGGGTAGACCAATCACAACAGACTGGGGCATCTGACCAATCAGAGCAGAGTAGACCAATCACAACAGACTGGGTCATCTGACCAATCAGAGCAGAGTAGACCACTCACATCAGACTGGGTCATCTGACCAATCAGAGCAGAGTAGACCAATCACATCAGACTGGGGCATCTGACCAATCAGAGAAGAGTAGACCAATCACAACAGACTGAGCCATCTGACCAATCAGAGAAGAGTAGACCAATCACAACAGACTGAGCCATCTGACCAATCAGAGAAGAGTAGACCAATCACAACAGACTGAGCCATCTGACCAATCAGAGAAGAGTAGACCAATCACAACAGACTGAGCCATCTGACCAATCAGAGAAGAGTAGACCAATCACAACAGCCTGAGCCATCTGACCAATCACAACAGCCTGAGCCATCTGGCCAATCAGAGCAGAGTAGACCAATCACAACAGACTGGGCCATCTGACAAATCAGAGCAGAGTAGACCAATCACAACAGACTGGGTCATCTGACCAATCAGAGCAGAGTAGACCAATCACATCAGACTGGGTCATCTGACCAATCAGAGCGGACTGAGCTATCAGAGCAGAGTAGTTTTTGTCATGTTAACTAATGGAACATTATTGTAAAGTGTTACCAAGCATGAAACTGTGCAAGAAATGTGCTATATAAATACCTCAAACAATGCTCTGAGTGTATCTACAGGCACAGGCTACATTCTACATATCAAAGTCACAGAAATAAAGTATAATACCGCTATAGAACAATTTTGCAAGCAGATTCGGCTTCAAGCTTTCAAAACATTCCTTCATCATGAAGTGTTTTGCTCTCATCTGACCCATTGCAAACTGTAAGATAGCAGCCAGCATGTCCACCTGTTTGAGTGTACTCGTAACGGAGACCAGTAGAGGCTGCGTTCTTTAGCGTCCTTGTCAGCGCGGCCGCCTCCCATGCTGGAAGTCACACACTCACCCTGCTGAGCTGCTCCAGCAGTCGATGGTTCTGTTCTGACAGCTCGCTGATGGCTCGGCTCTTGTCACGATCGGCCTCACGCAGCTGCACCTGATGTCTCTCCAGCTCCCCCTGCAGGTGTTGCACATCTGTCTCCAGCTCGGCCACCCGGCCTTCCCACTCACCCTCGCGACTCTCCAAACGACGACGAAGCTCATGCTTTTCCTGCTCCAGGAGCTGGAAGAGAAACAGGGTCATTGACACATATTCAGAATGAAATACTTTTTAAATTCATGAATCTGAGGATGAAGTCATCACTGGAATCTTTGAAAGATATAGACTCTTACTAGCAAATAAACTAGTAAGGCAATAAAGCTGTATGTTTCTCCTTTTTATGAGTTACACTACCATTAACAAGTTTAAGGTCAATTTGTATTTTTGTTCAGCAAGGATGCATTAAATCGATCAAAAGTGACAGTAAAGACATTTGTTACAAAATATTCAAATAAAAATCAACCCCAAACTTTTATATGTTTGTGACAGAGAAATTCTAATTAAACTTATATTTATCTGTGTATTATATACAGCAGTATTAGTTCTAACCCTAGTAAGCTATTGTGATAATAATTTAAATAACCCCGCCTCTAAATGACCATCATGTGATTGGTCGTCTTACATGTTGGTCTCTTCCTGTCTAATTAGGCCAGAAAAAGCTGTACTGCTAGTTAGACATGCAGACTTCATGGTTTGAGAGTTGAAGTTCTCTGTCACGGAGGGTCAGGCAGGTTCAGTCTCTGAGAGCACTAGCTGTAATTGCAGAAAATGAAATCTGGCACTGATTAAGGCCTGTGAAATCCACTGTGAAGGCTATCAAACCAATTAACCGTTAGAAGTCATTTCAATGCTGATTACTTGCTTTTGTAAGAGGGTGTTAATATGAGCAAATAAGGATTATTCAAATGAAGGAAAATATGAGTATAGCATTGAACTACTGTAGGATGTAGACTAAGACGAGGGGTTCAAGTCAAAGATGTGAACTGGGCAGGAGACAGTTGCATGGAGAACTGCCAGGAATCTGTCGAGTGTCTGGCCCTCGGACGGCTGAAGGGAGCCAAAGCACATCAGCTTTGCTTGCAGCATCGCTGAAAACACCATCAAAGCCCATATAGATCGGAACGAGGTTCAACTCAGTCAACGTCGTCACACAGTCCACATTTAGTGACAGTAAACGTTCCTCAGATGCAGTCTTGAGCGTGTATGAATGCCGTTAGTGTTTCCATGATGCCATCCAATCTTAATAGGCATGCCATAGTTATCATTTTTATGACTGTATAAAAGAGATAATAATAATGAGTCTTTAAAAACATTAGCATTTATGCATATATTTGTGCAAGGTGGAGTTGGAGTTCAGCATGAGGATTAATGTTACATACTAGCACAGCGTGAGACTAAATGTGTTCAAGTCATTGAAATGATTTACTCCATCATGCTCTTAATATTATGATGCATCTTGATTGATAATTTTAAAAGCAAACTGACTGCGTAATCAACACATGCATATGAAATCAACCACAGCACTAATTACACTTAAAAATAAATTGGTTGCATTTTATTTTAAGGTGATGTACATTGTAATTACTCAATTAAGTACTGCTTGAAATATTAACTACATGTACTTACTATAGAGTTAGGGTTTGGTTTAGGGTTAGTTATGCATAATTATTAATATAGTAAGTGCATGTAGTAATAATGTATAACTACGTCATCTTAAGATATAAAGTAATAAATTTAAAAATTTTACCAACAAATTTTACCAATAAATTTACTTGATTATTGATATTTGGGGTGTTACTTTAAATTTTTCTCTAATGATTTAATCACCTTCCCAGCATGCACTGGGACATGAAAACTTACTATGGTTGCGTTTGACAGTTTTATCTACATTTGTAGTCATGTTTACACTGGTAACTTATTGCCAGTGAGGTCAGGATGAGTTCGTTTTGGCTACACTAGTCATGTACCAAATGTTGAGGTCTGTGTAGGAGTAATTGGTAACGCACTATTTTACAGTGTCGTTGTTCCATATGTTACAGCTACTATAATAATAACTATAAATTATGCCACGATCACATACAACTATCCCCAAACCTTAATCCTAAGTACATATTTGTATTACTCAGCACTTAAATGTATAATTACAGTGTAACAAAGACGCCTTAAAATAAAGGGTAACACTTTATTTTATAGTGTCCTTTGTTACATATGTTACATGTACTTACTATAGTAGTAAATTATGCATAATTACATGCAAGTAACCCTCAACCAAATCCTAATCCTATCCTAACCCTATAGTAAGTACATGTAGTTAATTAGCATTATTAACACAGTAACAATGACACCTTAAAATACAGTGTAACCAAATCTAAAAACTTAGCGGCAGAACTTTTGGCATGGCAAGTTCAAGACATTATGCATAATTACATGCAACTATCCCCAAACCCAACACTATATATTTATATTACAAAGTACTTAAATGTATAATTACAGTGTAACAAAGACACCTTAAAAAAAAAAAAAAAAAAAGAAAAAGTGGGTTACACTTTATTTTAAGGTGTGATTGTTAGTGTAATTATAGTACTGATCAATATTTAGTAACTACATGTACTTTGGTTTTTGCATGTAATTATGCATCATTTACTGTTATTACTATGGTAAGTGCATGTGACACACGTAACAAGGACACTGTAAAATAAAGTGTTACCATAAAGTGTAAATGTAAGAACTTATGGCATGTCTTGTTAATGCAAACTGTTGGGCATTGTATAGACTCGAGAGGGGTGTTAGAGCTCCTCACCT
>CM031950.1:20339695-20342195 GCA_018749465.1 Paracanthobrama guichenoti
GCTATCAGTTTAATTCGCTTGTCGCTCTTGAAAGCTCTGGAGGACGTGAGCTCTCTAAATGTCCTGATGATTATTATTCCAGTCTGATTGATTTATGATGCATTTGTGGAAGCTGTTTGCTGAATACATTAGCGTTTATATAATGCTCTGAGTCACAGTCCTGATCTAGAGACTATCCCACGGCTCTCAGGCCTAAGAGAAAACACAAAGACTCTCAATGGCGTTACACAATCCACACTTTTACAGATGTTGCGATGCTGAAGAAGCATCTTCTCAGTCTCAAGCTCTTATATAAGCATCCCAATCATCCTGTGCAATTCCTTCCCAAACCTTTGGAGGGAGCTGAGCTCTTCCTAATTTCAACATACACTCACCTAAAGGATTATTAGGAACACCATACTAATACTGTGTTTGACCCCCTTTCACCTTCAGAACTGCCTCTACGTGGCATTGATTCAACAAGGTGCTGAAAGCATTCTTTAGAAATGTTGGCCCATATTGACAGGATAGCATCTTGCAGTTGATGGAGATTTGTGGGATGCACATCCAGGGCACGAAGCTCCCGTTCCACCACATCCCAAAGATGCTCTATTGGGTTGAGATCTGGTGACTGTGGGGGCCATTTTAGTACAGTGAACTCATTGTCATGTTCAAGAAACCAATTTGAAATGATTCAAGCTTTGTGACATGGTGCATTATCCTGCTGGAAGTAGCCATCAGAGAATGGGTACATGGTGGTCATAAAGGGATGGACATGGTCAGAAACAATGCTCAGGTAGGCCGTGGCATTTAAACGATGCCCAATTGGCACTAAGGGGCCTAAAGTGTGCCAAGAAAACATCCCCACACCATTACACCACCACCACCAGCCTGCACAGTGGAAACAAGGCATGATGGATCCATGTTCTCATTCTGTTTACGCCAAATTCTGACTCTACCATCTGAATGTCTCAACAGAAATCGAGACTCATCAGACCAGGCAACATTTTTCCAGTCTTCAACTGTCCAATTTTGGTGAGCTCGTGCAAATTGTAGCCTCTTTTTCCTATTTGTAGTGGAGATGAGTGGTACCCGTGGGGTCTTCTGCTGTTGTAGCCCATCCGCCTCCAGGTTGTGCGTGTTGTGGCTTCACAAATGCTTTGCTGCATACCTCGGTTGTAACGAGTGGTTATTTCAGTCAAAGTTGCTCTTCTATCAGCTTGAATCAGTCGGCCCATTCTCCTCTGACCTCTAGCATCAACAAGGCATTTTCGCCCACAGGACTGCCGTGATACTGGATGTTTTTCCTTTTCACACCATTCTTTGTAAACCCTAGAAATGGTTGTGTGAAAATCCCAGTAACTGAGCAGATTGTGAAATACTTAGACTGCCCGTCTGGCACCAACAACCATGCCACGCTCAAAATTGCTTAAATCACCTTTCTTTCCCATTCTGACATTCAGTTTGGAGTTCAGGAGATTGTCTTGACCAGGACCACACCCCTAAATGCATTGAAGCAACTGCCATGTGATTGGTTGATTATATAATTGCATTAATGAGAAATTGAACAGGTGTTCCTAATTAGTATGATTGGGCAGAGGATCCCCAATTCCCCCAGTGCTGCCACCAAAAATACTGGAGCAATATCAGAAAGGAGTTTCTCAGAGAAAAACTGCAAAGAGTTTGAAGTTCTCATCATCTACAGTGCATAATATCATCCAAAGATTCAGAGAATCTGGAACAATCTCTGTGCGTAAGGGTCAAGGCCAGAAAACCATACTGGATGCCCGTGATCTTCGGCCCTTAGACGGCACTGCATCACATACAGGAATGCTACTGTAATGGAAATCACAACATGGGCTCAGGAATACCTCCAGAAAACATTGTCAGTGAACACAATCCACCGTGTCATTCGCCGTTGACGGCTAAAACTCTACAGGTCAAAAAGAAGCCATATCTAAACATGATCCAGAAGCGCAGGCGCGTTTTCTCTGGGCCAAGGCTCATTTAAAATGGACTGTGGCAAAGTGGAAAACTGTTCTGTGGTCAGACCAATCAAAATCTGAAGTTCTTTTTGGAAAACTGGGACGCCATGTCATCCGGACTAAAGAGGACAAGGACAACCCCAAGTTGTTGTCAGCGCTCAGTTCAGAAGCCTGCATCTCTGATGGGATGGGGTTCATGAGTGCGTGTGGCATGGGCAGCTTACACATCTGGAAAGGCACCATCAATGCTGAAAGGGATATCCAAGTTCTAGAACAACATATGCTCCCATCCAGACGCCGTCTCTTTCAGGGAAGACCTTGCATTTTCCAACATGACAATGCCAGACCACACACTGCATCAATTACAACATCATGGCTGCGTAGAAGAAGGATCCGGGACTGAAATGGCCAGCCTGCAGTCCAGATCTTTCACCCATAGAAAACATTTGAGCATCATAAAGAGGAAGATGCCACAAAGAAGACCTAAGACAGTTGAGCAACTAGAAGCCTGTATTAGACAAGAATGGGACAACATT